>JANJYP010037390.1:0-11900 GCA_024605115.1 Rastrelliger brachysoma
AGGAATAAGCAGCTACTGCATTTTGTATTTGCATTTTTATCAGCCATAATTAGGAAATGTTAGAAGCTGAAGGTAAATATATTGACTTGCCATAATTAGGAACTGTTAGCTGTAAAAACTAGCCATACCAATTTGCCATAATTAGCTATGATTAGAAGCTAAAGTTTGCGATTCTCATGAGCCAAAATAAACAGCTAGCAGCTAGCTTTTGAGGTTTATAAGCTATGTATAGCAATTATTTGTAGCTAATATTAGCTATTTAATCAGTCATGGAAGCTAAGTGTGTTTATCAGAAATAAACACAAACTGTTACTAGTTAAAACAAGCCACATTCATTTGCCATAACTAGGAACAGTTAGAAGATAAAGTCAGCCATGGGTATAATAAGCAGCTGTTAGAAGCTAAAGTTAGTCAAGTTTATAAACCATAACAACTGTTTGTAGCAGATTGCAGCTGCGTTAATCAGCTATGGAACAGTTAGCAATTAAAGCTAACACGTTTATCAGTAATAATCACAAAATATCACCCCTGTTTATTTCCTACATTTCACAATACACAGCAATAGTTTCTACTTTCATCCTAGAACTACATAAAGATGTCTGCAGTGCTGAACATCACACTGATCAAGGAGCCTTGTTCATGATACCTAGTGGACAGCATCAAATCAGATTGCAAGGAATCAGCATTTGCAGATAGTATTATATCAAGAAGAAAGATCGGAATTCCCTCTAATTACAAAAAAGTTACAAAACCAGCTTCAGAATAGTCTAAAATATTAATAAAGCACAAACAAGATTAAAGGAGACGGAGAGAGACCAGTTAATGAGAGGGAGAGAAAACTTAAAACCTTTAAATAGTTTCAATGCTGTCATCAGCTTTTAATTTTAGAGACTTCCTTTTTGCCTTTCTGTCAGTTTCACTTTACTGTGTGAATCACTTTTGACCGTGATTCACACAAACATCACAGTTTTTGTCTCATTATATGCAAAATGAAGTCATTATCTTGTTACTTGCTTTATCTGCTTAATGATTGTTATTTTTAGATCCACAACGGAAAGACAACTGCGACAAAGATTAGCTTTTGTTTCTGGTCGCCGTGACTATTTTGTGAAACGACTCAAAAAGCAGCTTTACGTCATTGCTACGTACTTGCACACGTGATATTGTTGCAATATTCTGTTTGTTTGCATGCTTCCGTCTGACACAACAAGATATGAAACATCTCAATAAAACATTAATGTGGCAGTTGTGTTAAGTTAGTTTATAACGACATTGGTTATATTGCAACTTTTATGAGTGTTTATGGAGTTATGTGGAGTCTTAACACATCAGAAGAGATTGACATTGCGGTGTCCTCATGGGCACCCACATCATGTTTATAACCATATCCAGTGCTTTTTTTTATGTGTGCACATTGTACTGTGTACAGTTAGTTGTTGNGCATCATGTTTATAACCATATCCAGTGCCTTTTTTTATGTGTGCACATTGTACTGTGTACAGTTAGTTGTTGAAATGAGAGGAAAAACAATTTAGATGATATGATATGATATACAGGCTATGAGAAAACATCCAATTAGTTTTTATTTATATGAGGCAACTGGCAGTATTTACCTCTATTGCCTAAAAACAGGATTTATCTCAGCTGGTATTTAGAATAATTACAGTAAAAATGTCTGAGTGGAATGTATTAATAGAAAATAATTTACAATAATCCTGATTTTAAAAAAGGCATAACAACTACAAGGGGAAGGTCACACATGTAATCTTTCATCTAACTTAAATGCTGTGTTAAATGCTTTTCTCGAAGGCACCTCCAAAAACAGTTACCTGGCATTGGGCGGCGTATTTGGGTTGAAGAACTGATAGGACACCTGAGTGGCATACCAGGATACAGACACCAGTGTACATAAACCTACGGAAGAAGAAAATAAATGAATAAATGTTGATTCTTTTCATCAATAAAGAAAACAAACATCTACTGTAAGAACTTGTGAATCCTTGTTTTGTTGATTTTCATCCTTTGGGCTCAGGGTTTATGTTTGAGGTCAGCAGCTAATGCCTCTTAAATGACCACTTCCTGTTTACAGCAGGGACTCTAATTACCCAGAAGACCCCCAGTGAGACATTTCAGGCCAAGAAAAATGTCAAACCACTTTCTCTTAAATGCGCTGATTGCAGGAGATAGAAGGAGAACTGCAGTAGGATTGTGGTTACAAACTAAACATAACATCAATATAACACAACATTTGAACAGCAACCAAAAATCACACCTGCAAAAAGGAAAAGGGCTCCTCCGGTCACAGCGATGCGGGTCTTGGTGGCTGGGTTGTTATCTCCAACCTTTGTACACTTCATGCCCACCACGCTGACGATGATGCCAATAAAGCCCAGCAGTACTGACACCACCATCAAGNTTGGGTTGTTATCTCCAACCTTTGTACACTTCATGCCCACCACGCTGACAATGATGCCAATAAAGCCCAGCAGTACTGACACCACCATCAAGGCACGACATGTCTGGATGTGGACTAGATGGCGGCAGAAAAAGGAGAAGGGAGGGAGGGATAGCAGAGTGGACCACAGAGCGGTGAATGATGAGCGACACAGCAGCAGATGTGAGAGAAAGTGAGGGAGAAAAAAAACCAGAAGACGGGAGAAAAGTGGTGAAGAGATGAGAAAACAAATAGAGAAGAGGTTTTTAGTTCATCAAGTCAATAAAATATTTCTGGACATAAAAGTGAAAGTCATTATAAGGGAATGAAGTCAAACACACACACACAAACACACACACACACACACACACACNATCATTATAAGGGAATGAAGTCAAACACACACAAACACACACACACACGCACACAATGGCAGACCACATGTATTTATGACAGGAATCTCATTAGGGAGAGTCCACCACTGTCCTACTTTTCAAATAAGGTCAAATCTAGTTTCTTTTTTTTTTTTTTAACATTTCCAGAGGTGAATTTCTTGGTCAAGCTCAAGAACCTTAAATTATCCTCCAAATCATCTCCAGATCATTCCGCAGTGGTTCCACGTCACTAAAATGTAATGTGCTGCCCACACACAAACTTCATCGTACTCATAACTTAGTAGGAGGAACATATTTACACACACATGCATATGTAGAAATACATAATATGCACACACAAACACACACACATACACAGTTGCTGTAGGTGGACTACACAGAGATGAAACACACAACTCTCTCTCTCACATGGAGCAGCTGTAGGAGGGCCTGCTTTACATGTTTCACACAGTGGGATTAGTGTGGCTCTGTCACAAAGCAAGATTGTTTTCGCGGAGCCGTCGCCACAGCGATCAGACATAAACTGCCTCAAAACACAAACGTGCAAATGCAAAAACGCAATGCTAAGCGCTTAATGATGCTGTCAAAATACTGGTGGGGTGCGTCTCGTTTACAAGCAGAGAAAGGATTGTTGAAATCCCAACAGCGGTTGGAAAACATGCAAATTCCAATATCCCGGTTTTTGATATGTGACAGAGCTGACAAATATGGTAATTACAGTAAACATGACTGAGATTTCCACGCAGGTTTAACATCGAAGGTCATGGGTGTTTACCTTCAAAGAACAATGGCTCGGAAGTGTAAGCCAGTATTTGTACATTAGAAGAAGAGAGAAGTGTTTATTAGAAGAGACAAGCAGAACTCCAATAAACCACAAACACATCACTGGATAGACGAGAGCAAGAAGGTCAGAAACGAAATAGGAAAAGTTTGACAAATAAAATCTTGGCTTGGCACATACGAGGGGATTTTGTCAGGAGCTTTCAACCACAGTTCCAGGTCTTCAACTCAAGGTCATTTTTTATTAGCTCTCAATCACATTTTGAGGGTTCCAGAAAAACCTAGAAGATGCTTCTTAAATCAAGACTCAACTCACCACTCTCTACTAAAACAAATAATAATTTAAACTTTTAACATGTGCCTTCTCTACACATATCTCATGGTCTTCTAGCCTTCTAGAAATCTAAACGAACCATAGTGGCAGCAAATATATTTATTCAGCCAGTACGTCTAGCAATGAGCCATAGGAACATTTTGAGTCTCTGTGTTCACCAAACACAACGCTCAGACAAGTCATTGGGCAGGCTTAACACAATGACAATATGATGGCGGCCTGCAGGTAAGATAGCTTTGGTGAAGGACAAGCGGTTGTTTGAATTAGCAATGAAACTCACCACACAAAGCTTCACTCCCATGTTGACTGTTTCTGTCACTCTTATTTCATTGTGTTGTTCTTTGCTATGATTGGTCATAGCGCTACCCTATTGCGTGCAGAGGCAGTTTGAAAGGCACTCACCCCACCAAGGTCTATCGGTCATTGCTAGACTATATATTTTAATGTTATAGTATGGCTTGCCAGGCTAATGGTCTTCAATAAGAGATCTAAAGTCGACCTTGAATTAGAACTTCTTTGTCCAGCTACAGCTTCCATAGTCAATACTTTTCACTCTCAGCTAGACTACAAGGTTAAAAAGAAAGTTTAAGAAGAAACATCTTTGATAGTCTTAACTCAACGCCCAATTATGCATCTCATCTTATGTTCTTCAGAGCTCCAGGAAAAAAGCTAGTTGTCCAAGGTCAAGAAGGAAATTTCATGCTCACCCAAAATCGAATAGAACTGAACACAGTTTAAACCACATATGATCCTATCATTGATTTAAACCATTCTTTTTTTAATTTGTTGTTTTGTTTTTCAGTCTATCCATAACCTGCTTCCAATGTTCAAATTCATAATTACAATACAATATCAGCCAATCATTTCCACCCCACCTTTCCTAGGACAACTTTTTCCAGATTTTTCAGTTACAGTTAGTGGTCCTGTTTACTGGAACCATTTACCACATCATATTAGAAATTCCTCCAGCTTAAATTCTTTTATGAAATGAACTAAACTCTCTCCTTGTTGGAACAATTAAGCAACACAACGACATAATTGTTGGGTTTTTGTTCAGCTTTTCTTCGTTTCTGTCTGTATTTCTGTTTGCCTCATTATAGGAAGACCACCCGACAAGCCCTGATTGAGGTTTTTTGGATTTTCTTGCACATTTCTATTTTTGTTAGCCATTGTTTTACTTTTGTTAATCTCAACAAGTCTACATATTCATCTTATTTTTTTTTTTGGTATTGTGTATTTTCTTTTCTTTTACTTAATGTGCAAATAAATAATCTATACTATATGATGATCTGAAGTCAGTAAGTAGTTGTGTTAAACTGTTTCCAAAGTCAGGAATTAGAACTAGAATGAAAAGAATTACTGTGAAAACCAGTGTATAAGTAATGGGGTCAAGATGTAGTTCATACTGGGAGATGTCATGCTGGGAATTTTTTTTTTTTTTTTAAATTAAGGACTTGTTTATTTGAATGTACCAGAAGATATTCATTTCTAAACACTTGTCACTGATCTTTTTTTTCTTTGAAATGCAACAAAACATATATATTACACTTGAAACAGTAGGTCAGATTAATGGTTAATGGTCTGGTAATGATTTGCTTAACTGACCTGGACCAGTATATTAACTCAGACCAAGTTTGGGTTAGACTCTGAGTTTTAGTTAAACCTTTTTAAAAGAGCACAGTAACTTTGCATAGCTTATTTGATGCATCCTGTTCTGACCCACCCAGTGGTCATACAGCAAGGTTAATGATTCTTATATATTCTTCAAATCTATGCTCATACAGTTCAATAAAACCTGTTCACATGTGCATTTTTGCATATCACACCTCAACATCTGTTAACCAGTGTCCTGATCAATCTGAATCAACACCTGCCTGGTTTTATTTTTATTTTGTCTACAACATACAGCGGTAACAGGTCATCAATGGCCTATCTATTTTTATTTGCGGCCAACACAACTAGAATGTGCATTGCCTGTTTGACAGTGCTATTTATGACGTTGTAGTTCATAAGTGTGGACACTCACATCATTATGCTTATAGTTAATAGTTATCATTTTTAGTGTGAACAGCCTTTTACATACCCATAATCATATCCAGATTCAATCTCTCTTTCTTAAAGGTATGTCTAATACACTGTTTTTTTTTTCAATACATAAACTAGATAATAACTAGAGTAACCTAAAGAACTTGGACACTGGATTTCAGCCACATAACATTTTTTTTTAAATTCTGGAAAAATCATGCAAGTGGACCTTGGGTTAGGTTGAAGTTGAGGTTGAAAACAAATTGTCTTACATAACTACATAAAAATGGAATGAATTGTGTCTATATGTTAAAGAAAAAGAAAATCACTTCAAAAACATCTGTTGATTAACAGCTGGGGCCACAACCTAGATTCATCATGTGTCAGTGTGACAGAAATACACACACTGTCATTCATGGTGAAGTAGTACAAGTCACATTTCAGAAGATGATCTGAGGGGACTTATGATCACGAAGAAGAGGATGGAGCAATCTTTGAAGTCTGATTTATGGTTCCGCAGCTTCCTTTTGAAGAAGCATCTGAATGGTCTTCAACAGAGAGAGGTCTGATTGTCTTTTCTTTCATCCATTCTGGGTATTACTCTTTTATTCTAAGAGTGTGTGGGGGGTTCAGTTCAGTGTTATATGACACTATTTTGACCAGTTCAAACTGGTGACAAAACCAGAAGGGAGTTTGAGGGCCTTTGGGGTGAAGGAGAGGCTAGGGGTAAAAAGGAGGGGCGGGTGGTCTGGCTCACCCACTAGGCCCTTCTCTTTCCAGTGCCAAGGTTGGCAGTGCCAGCCACAAGCTTTCAATGAGTGTGTGTGCTTGCTGGTGTGTGTGTAGGCACTGTAAGATCCCATTGTGAGGTCACTTGTGACTCTTTCGTACGTAATATGTGTTTGCCCACTCACTCCCCAACCATAAAACTTATGTGTGATTCCACCCAATCCACATGCAGTTTTACACCAAACCCAAACAGACTAATATGATATCCTTTATTATATTACCACAATACATTTGCCAGAAATGAACATTTCATTAGCCAATTTCCCATCTGTGAGTTCACTTATAAGTATACAAACTGCTTTCACTATTACCCAAAATCAATTCAAGCCAACAATGCGAGAGAAAGAAAGGAGCATTTGTTCCATAGACCACTGGAATAGCCTCTACTACTAGATGCTGTGTGGGCCGATGCACATCACACCACTTCACTGAATATTAAACCATCAGTTCCCACTGTATATCTGCCAGTGTGACATTATAATTTAATGGCATGATTGATCCTGAGCAGCCAGTAGCCCATTAGAGACACTTTTCCAATGATAGTAATAAAGCAGATGTGTAGATTGGACAGTTGTTTCATTCTTGGCAGCTATACCAAAGTATCTAAAAGAGATTAGATATCAATTCAAGCAAGTATACTTACACTTCTATATAAATGTATAGAACTAGACAATACAATAATGTAACACAGCATGCCACATATAAATATCAACCAAATGAGGTTCACTTCGACTTTGGAAACCCATGAAAATGACTGAGAAGCACAGACAAGACATCCATTAATTATAAATTGATGACAACTTATAACTGCTGATGAAAATAATTATAAAACAACTAATTATAATCCAAAGCTCCACAGTGTCTTTTTTAAATACCCTAGTCATACATTTGTGGCTATAAGTAAGAACTGTCCTTTCAGCACCACCACCGACACTTTTCTGTCAATAACAACCAATAACCCTCGCAACCACATCTTATCCTGCTTATCTGGGGGTTTTTTTCTTCTTCTTCTTCTACTGGAAAGAAAAGTGCTTAGTAAACGAGCAAGCAAGATCCAACAGCTTCTCACTTCTGCTGCTTGGCCGCATCAGGAGAACACAGTACAGTCTGGTGAACAATTATACCCACCATCACATGCTGCTGCTGCTGCTCCTGCTGTGAATATAGCCAGGTTCCTACAGAACTCTTACTACCACATCAAAAAAAAAACCCAACACCAACACATAATGCCTTCTCTGACCCTTGACGGACACATGATTAGATACTGATCTGCTCCATTTCATACCGATACGATCTGTCTGAGAAGCACCTGAGTAAACCTGTGATTGATCAAAGAATGCTTTCCTTAACATCAGCGCGTTCTTTCGCGCAATTGGATGGGTAAAGAGTTGGTAAGGATTTTCTAAAGTGTTTGTCTTTAGTCTGGATTCTGTACTCACTGGGGTGTGTTAATGAACAAATGGAACAATGTGAGCGTGTGGGGAAGACAGAGCGCATTCTGGGAATATCTCTGGTGTTTGCTTCAACACTGCTCTTTTCTTCTTCCTAACAGCCCCTATTCATCGGAAAGGACAATACGCTGTTCTTATTGCTGCAATGAACCAATGGAGATGGCAGATCAGCTCCAGCACCCGTCGACGCAAAAACTAGCCAAAATGTTTTGCAAAGTGCCTCGGTTGTTTTTCAGAGGCGAGTGGTCCGCCACAGCAAGGGGGTGTGTGGAGGGTGGGTGGGTGGTGGGGTGGTGGGGTGGAGAAACCTAAAAAGCAGCATCACTCAACCACAAAGAGGAATCCGACAAAAACCTTAAGTGTTCAATTGTTTTGTGAAAATCACTCCTGACCGAGCCCACCCCCCCCACCCAACCCCCACCCCCCCTGTAGTCTTTCATTAGAATCTCTAATAGGATGATTTAAGAATCCAGTAGATGGATGGATTCATATAATCTGTGTGCTATTAATTATGAGTCACTAGGTCCTACTTACAGATTGGAGATGACAGGAGGCTCATATTCGGAGCTAATTTATGTCCGAACCCCACATTCCTGAACCCCTCCCTACTCCTGACACGATTACGTTTTATGATGTTTTGAGAGATTTTTAAAAGGCTGATTTGAACTCCATTAAACGTGCTAACAGCTGCGTTTTATTTTTAATTGAGATTTACAGCTTCTAGAGTTTAATGTGTCACAGATAGGGAGGGCTCAGGGAGTTGTTTTCCCTCTGTTTTTTTTACTGCTGAATAATAAATGTGGCCAAATTAATAAGCAAGCTACAATAACTGTAATGGGTTGTCATACAGAACAAGAGATATTTCTTTTAGGGAGACTAAAGTGAAGGCTGAGCTTTCAAAATGGGTCTTACTTTTCTCATCCTGACTGATGAAAACACACATAGAAGTACTTTATTTTTATTAAATAGAATTCATAAAGGGCAACCAAGAAGGAAAACAGTTTGATAAAGTGGTAAGTACATAGTGGGATTAAAATAAATGGACAAAACTTTCTTGGTGATGCATTAGATAATTGTCTTGCTTGAATTGAGTTTTTCCATCATTTAACATAAGAAACAATGAATATCACTTAATCATCTACAAACATACTGAAACTAAGGGTTTTGTATGTTTCGTTAGTTTTATCATGCCTCAATTACAATGATAATTATCAACTCACAATATGTCTACAATGAGAATCCTTTAAGAAGTTTTATCAAACAGTTGGTAGAATGTCTAGGAGGGGGTCAGTAACAGACATCTAGAGAAAATAAAAGCTCAGACTTAGACGGTACAGTTGGAAACGTTGGTACTCACTGTCCAGCGAAAGCATGGAGTCAAAGATCTTGCATTGCACCTGTCCTGTACTCTGCGAGGCGCAGCTCATCCACAGCCCCTCGTACAGACCCACGGCTGTGATGATGGCATCACCGGCATACGACGACTGCTTCCACTGAGGCAAGGCGGTGGTGGAGATGATGCCGATCCAGCCACCTAACGCCAAGAAATAACCCAACAACTGGAGACCCGAGTTGGCCATCCTTCTCTAGATCTGTCTCTTTATTTCTGTCTGGTTTCACTTTTTTTTCTTTCTCTCTCTCTCTTCTCTCTTGTTTCACTTGTTGGTTTTTTTAGGATGACCCCTGGCGCGTCACCCTTTTCTTTCTTTGAGATGTTCTTTGTGGACAGCACCTGCAGCAATCCTGTCGCTTTTTTTTTCTTTTCACTATCTGGTCCCTCTGAGCATCTCCTTCTGTCACACTGCTGTAACTCTCATCTGTGGAACTCCCCTCTTTCTCCTTATCTCTTAGCTCTGTCTTTCTTTTTCTCTCCACGTTCCTTGGTGTCCTTTTCTGCCCGTCAGCTTGGACGATGAGTCAAGTCAAATCTCTCCTCAGGACTTTCCTGTCTGATTCTTTGGTCTCTCTGGTATTAAATCAAAGTAGAAGAAAGTCTTTCTGGTGTTCAGTGGCACAGTTCATCAAGCATCGTCGCTGGGCTGCCTCACTCTCTGCATGGCTTCTTCCAATTTTCTCTCTCTCTCTCTCTCTCTCTCTCTCTCTCTCTCTCTCTCTCTCTCTCTCTCTCTCTCNTGCTTACTTTCCCCCCACTACAATCTTTCCATCTGCTCCAGGCTCAAGTGGCTCAATGAGGGATAGAATAAAAAAAAAAAGTAAAAGGAGAGAGGAGGAAAAAAAAACGTGAAACACAAAAAAGTCCTTAACAGGCTGAGCACAGAGGGGATGGGGTAAAGGGCTCGGTTGTGATTGGACTCTACTGTGTTGTAGGAACGCCTACTGGGAGGGAAAAGGGATGGTCTTGGTTGGGAAAAGAAGGACTGTTCCAAACAGGCAAAAAAAAAAAAAAAGAAGCATCATAGGTAAATTCACAATGACAAGTTCATTAATGAACAAGAGCAAAAATTGTTCTAATTCACTTTCTAATTGTAGCCAAATCAAAGCCATCAACGTCAACATCAGCACTTTATCAGCTACTGAATGTATTGATCTTTTTGAAAGTTTGCCGCCCGCGTGGAGGTACGGAGGAGGTGGTGGTAAAAGTGCAACAAACACACGTAAATCAGCATCTAAACAATGGCGGGCTGAAAAGGACGTGTCACATCCAGACAGACTCACTGGAAATTATGGGCAGCCTAGACAAGCCTCTCACATCGCTATGGCAACCCCAACAAATGAAGAGAGAAGAGAAGGAGAGAGAGAGAGAGAGAGAGAGAGAGAGAGAGAGAGAGAGAGAGAGTTCACCCGACTGTACATCCTTTTGCGAGCCGTAAATGCAGACACACTCCAGTCTTTTGTGTCTGAGGAGAAGAGCAGGAACCTGTTTTCCCACAGTTGCGCGCCCCGTCTGCTCTCCCTTTAACTCCCGCTCATTAAATTAGCTTCAATTCACTTCAGACTAACTCAGTAATTCTATTCTGCCAATTAGACCCGTCGACACACTCGGAGGGTCTCAGAGACATGGCCGTTTTCTCACATCTGTAAGAGACATGTCTCACCCTCCCCACCCCCCAACCCTTCACTTACACACACACAAACACACACACACACACACACATACTAATAGTCTGTCTACACAACAAGCATGTTCTCAGAGATACACTCACAGCCATTTTCAACAGAGTTTGGGTGAACTCACCTTGTAATTAATATGAAAAATAAGACAGAGGAATCATGGGAAATGTATAAGGGGAAGGAGGGTGTATGAGGGATTGTTGCTCTTTTTTTCACACTCTGTACCTTTTTTCTTTTTTGCCTCTCCTACCAGTTCAACCTTGAACTTCAACTTGATCTACTCCACCATTAGAAAAAGCACCAGAACATGTGAACTTGCATGTGACCCCACTTATCCGGCATCAAGCATGTCTTTGAAAACCCCTCCACTACACACACTCAGAAGCACACACATATATGGATAGAAAGAAAAAACAATGAAACATACATGAAAGTCTACCTATGGTTCAAATCAAGCTCTGAGCCTCTCTCTTATTTTCTCTACTGCAGTTGGTTTAAATATTCAGTGTATGTGTGTAGCTATGGTGGGTGTTTAGGTTTGCAGTGTCTAATGAAGAGCTTGACATATGCACGGAGTTGTGGACACAGCACAGAGGTCAGCTGAGATCGAGAAGCGAGAC
>JANJYP010037420.1:0-17161 GCA_024605115.1 Rastrelliger brachysoma
GTGTGTGCGTGTGTGTGTGTTTGTGTATACATATGGTTGAGTTGGTGTGTGTTCCTGCACAGCTCAAAGTAAACAGTCTACGCCTGACTGACTCTACTCTGAAGTCTGGTGACTGGGGAGACTCTGGCACAGGCAGAGAGAGAGAGAGTGGGGAGGTCCATTCCTGACATAGCCCCTAGTGTTTAATGCTCCACAGAGCCTGGACAATAGGAGGAGTATTCACCTTCTCATAGGGTTCATCACTGAGCTCATTTTCAGAGCGCAGAAGGTGGACGTGGACTTTGCTACCTACAATATGATTCTGATTGGGTTGTTCAAATATAACGCTGAGACAGTTTGATTAAGCATTTAGGCTATTAAACAAATGTTAAACAGTGACTACTGTAATCATTTTGATATTCATGCTTGATAAATGAGACAATTAATCAAATTACAAACTAATTAAAATAGACTTCTTTCAGTAGTCATTTTAGTGCTACATAAAAAAAATACCTCAGTTTATTTTAAGTGATATTACAAAGACATGCCAAAAGTAGGCAATACTGCTTATTATATGAGATATTGTGTTGTTTTGAGCTGGAACAGTTTAATTAATCAATCAAGGTTGCAATCAATTTCATTGATAATTTGTTGATTGTTTTATTTATTTCATTTATCAAACAAAAATGCCAACACTAGCTACTTCTAGCTTTCTTAAATGTGAAATTTGATCATTTTCTTTGTTGTATAAGATGGCAAAGTGGATTGTGAGTTATAGATAGACAGATTAACAAGGAATTTGAACTCATCACCTTGGATTCTGTTAACTTTTGTTTTATATTTTACTATTATTTACTTTTATTTTTGTACTATTTTCTCAACTTTAATGAGCATAGCCAAGTAAATTAAAAAAATAAGCTGCAGAGGAGGCAGTAAAACAGCAATGAAAATATGGTGTCATTGGACACAATATTGAAAATCCATTAGTAAAACATGACACAGACTCTGAGCTGCCTTGGTAGAGGTCTGCGATCTACGAGTGCATTTCTAGTTTGTTACTGTGGCCTTCAATAGTGACATTCAGGTCTCTCTTACCTGCTACCAACCATGAACTGAGCTACATTTCTGCATGACTACTGTATTATATGTAAACAAGAGGTGTTGAACAAATAAACTGATTATTTTGTGTGAGATGTCTCATACACACTCCTCTCATACTTCTGTTTTCCTGCCCTCTGAACACACTTTGAGGAAAAGAAAGTAGTCCTCAACCTTAACAAAGTGGTTCTCAGTGCCCCAGTGGCATATTTGGCATGACAATGAAAACAATGAAATCTGGTTAAGAAGGAGTTAAGCCTGTAGGGCAGCAAGAGAGGATGACAGTTTCATCAAGATATGCCAGTAGTGTGATATTTCAGCAGGTTGAGTGACTCTCCCTGGGCAGGAGTGGTGAATTTACACAAAAAACAAGGAAAAGACGTGATGGTAGAGTGATAAAAGTAGAAAAAAGTAGACTGGAAACAGCTGTAGATGAGATACAAATAAAAAAGGATGAAGGCACAGTCATTAGAAATACAGGCGTAGTGATCAATAGTGGTCAAGAGTTGTCAATTTAATCTCTGCAGATTTTTAAAAAAGGTTTTAGCACCTGGACTTTCATGTTTTTGTAACTTGTTTCACTGATCGTCCTGCTTTGCATTTCTGCTGTTCCCCCTCCCTTTCTGCGCAGGCTGCCTGTACAGATACCAGGAAGTCAACATGAGCGCTCTCTCTACTGATAGGAAACCACTAGTGGACTATGGAGTTCAGATCCGTTTCATCAAGGATCTCCATGACACAGGCGGAGGTTTTCCTGATAAGTCCAAAGGAAACCAGAGTGCAACTCCTCCCACCAATAAATATGGGGTGGCAGTACGAGTCCAGGGAATCTCTGGGCAGCCTTATGTGGTCCTGAAAGATGGTGAAAAAGGTGACTCATATGGTGTGCAGCTAAACACTCCGACACCTAGCTCAGGGCCCCCCTCACCCTTTAACAGTCTCCCCAAAAGCAAAGAACCAGCAGAATTCACAAATCCCTATAGCACTGCTATAAATACAGCTCGCTCCCCTGTTTCTCCAGCAGAGGATGAGGATGGAGAGATTTTCGGGAGCCCTCTTAAAAGACCTCCTGGGGATGGGCAAGCAGGAACACAGGGGGAGGAGGAAGGCGGGACTGTCAGAGGAGGACATGTGGAGAGGTCAAAATCCGAACCCCAACTCAAAGCAAAAGCCAATGAAGTAGAGAAAAATAGAGATTGGACTAGTAATGAGGAGTATAATGAAGCAGGGTTAAAACCTGTCAAAATAAATGGTGTGGGACCCCCAAGGGCCAAACAAAACGGAGCAGGTTTCACTGGCTCTCTGGGACGGTACAGTGGGAAAAAATATAGTACAGCTTCCCCTTTAAAGTCGTTCCCTGAACCTCCAGCAGCAGTTGATGAGAACCCTGCCCCAGTGATCGACACTAACTCACTGGCTCCCATCAACAAACTCATCAGCAAGTTCAACAGTGGAACGCCAGGAAGTGCCCCACTGACCAGAGGGCGCCCTGGAGCAAGGCAGCGGCTCAGATTTGACGAACGCCGGAGGTCCAGAAGTCTTGATGCTCGGAAAGATGTTCAGCCTGAGGTTTCCCTTCCCTCTCCTACCTCTCCAACTATAAACCCCTACGCTTTTCCTCTGTCTTCTTCCTCCAATTTGTTGGCGTCATCTACCCCAGCGAGCAGTAGCTTGGGAAGGAGCCCTGCATCTGTTGTCAAGGTGACAGCACAAGAGGCCCCTAAGCCCAGCTTCAAGTCATCAGGGAAGTTTGTTGCCAAGGACACCCCTCCAGCTGTAGCAAAAAAACCTGTAAGTGCAAGCAATAGGGAGCTGATGTCCTATTTGAAGGTATTAAATTGCTTCTTTGTTTTGTGCCTGTTGTCTTACTTTGCTCATTTTCTCTTTGAAGGAGTTACCTCCAAGGAGTCAAAACACAGGGGTCATCAATGCTGAGGAAGCTCAAGTTAAGCAAATTGTTTCCAACTTTTTCAAAGACAGGTAAATAAAACTACAGTCATAATACATTGAATTGGGAGTGTAGTTTTTATATGAATATGTACAGTATAAGTATAATCAATCCAGTCTAATCCTCTGTCCACTGTTTCCTTGTCAGCCCCAGTGACAGTGACGGATCCCTCAAAAGACAGCCCAACCCAGTCTATGAGCCAACTGGCAGTTTAAAGGTAGGATTAAAGACCCAATCCTTAATCTTTCTGACCACATAAATACATAATATTGAAAACAATCATAGAAGTACATTTGCATTCCTGTACTTATAAACAGTATGTGCTGCAAATATTATCAACTTAACAACTTTTTCCGAACAAAACTGGCTCAGGTGTTCAGTTTTTAAGTAGGTTACATGACGACACCTGAGCCACTTCCATTCATGGAGCTGAAAGCTCAGAGAAAACTTGGAGTTTTTGAGTTGGATTTATTTTTGTCACACATCAGTTGATGCAGTCGTTAATCTCAAGTTTTAATCTTTAAAGATTTTGGCTTACATTTGGATAATGGATCGTGTCTTTTTTGTTTTAAGGGAACATGGGAAATGTGCTGCCTTGCTGAGAGTTAAATGACAAGAGTGATACAGCTATTATATGGTAAATTCTATTAATAAGAAGCTATAGCCAGCAACCAGTTAGCTTTGTTTAATGCAAACAATGAAAACAGGAGACACCGCAAGCAATGACAATATATCTTATTACTTATTATTCAGCTTACTCAGTTTTAAGCTAAGCTAGCTGGTTGCAACCTGTTGTACGCTCAGCTGATATACAAGGTGTAAGAGTAGCAGCTGGCCAGCAAACGAAAGCAGTGACAATTTCAGTTTGTATTTAAATGATATGGTACTTGGTTATTGATAATAGAGCAAAACCTCTCATGCAAATCTTGAGACATCACAACAGCTACATCAACCAGTATGTTGATGTAGCTGCTGTTGTATTAATACTTACAGCTGCTATATTAAAAGTACCTACAGTTTATATTTTGCAGCCATCTAACCTAAATGCTTGCCACTTCACAGAATGCAAACTAAATCTACTGTATAGGATAAAACATGCAATGCTCAAATAATAGCAATTTGGTTAAAAATCTAAAATAGCACATGTTCTAATTAGCTTCTGTGGTGGGGAGGTTCGGCATGTTGATCAAACAAAAGGTTAAAGGGTTAAAGTGTCTGCTGTGTTTTCTGAACAGAGCATTTCTTGTAATTAAGCTAACAGATGGTTGCCAGCCTGTCCTCTTTTCTCTTTCTTTGAATTTGAGGTTTCTATTTCATCCGCTTTGTCTCAGAGGATCCTCTTTTACAGACCATAAAATGTGAAAATGAACAGACACGCAGAGTATTCCTCCATCAATTTCGATGCCACCTCTGCTCCTTTGTGCTCTTGTAACGCCTTATTAAAATAGATTGTGGTTTATGAGCATATTTCCTTTAAATTTTGCATAAATCTACATTACAGACGTTATTCATCTGTGTCCTTACCTTCTCATATTACATGCACTTGATTATGTATGATCCCTTATTATGTACTTCTCAGTGTGTTTGTGACCATGACTGCCTGTGAATTATTTGCCTGTCTTGTCTCTTGGCAACGATGCACCTGCAGAGGAGAAGCTGTTGAGGTCCCAGCATGTTGAGGGTTGCAGTCATTGAGAGGCATCAATAATTAAGCTGGACTGGAACCCTGCACTGGCTGGGGGTTGGCTTGCTGGCTGAGATAGATCCTTCTCAAAAGGGTGCTGTTGTATGAAGTGTCTGATGCTGGTAACCATACTCTCCATTCTAGTAAATTTAATGGTTGATTTCTGCACCAGCAGTCATCTTTGGCTCTTCAGAAGTCATGCAGCAGCTCAGACATCCACAGACGGCATCAAACCACAGGATGAAGGGGTTTACATAGTTTTGTTTTTTGCCTAAGGCAATTTTCTTCTCCAGTTCTGCCTTTAAACCAAAACATTGCTTTCCTATGTATAAAACCAAGTCATAAGATCAATACAAGATCAGATGACCATGTCATCCAAAGAAAGACTGTTTAGGGGCATTTGTGTTACAGTCAAAGTCTAGATTAACGTATGGATACATGCTTTGCATTTCAAGGAATATTGACTCACAAGTATAATGTGGAGCAGGGTTGACGTTCCCTCAGTCTTTGTGGTTTCTCTCTGAGTGCTTGTGATGTATTCTCACCAGTGTTACCAGCTAATGTCTGTCAGAGTGACTGCAGAGTGAAGGAGTTCATGCACTGACATCTTGTTTGTTCCTGTGGTTAAATGAGGATCTGATGCTGGAGTGTTGGGTTACTTGAGTCCAAGGCAACAGATCTATAGTATACTGTATACAGTGGTGTGCAGAGTTAACACCATGTAAATGACAAAGGGCTGGAGGTTATCAGAGGTTCATCAAGACCAAATCAGGCTATTATGTTGGACTAGGCTTTTTTTTAATCTCGTTTGCCTTATGTAATTACATAATACTCAAGTATGTCTTTTATACTGAGGAAGATGAATACACATAAAGGCTTCAGCTGATGTAATTCACTCAAAATGCTCAAAAGAGCTTGCATATAGTCTCATTTGTGTTATTTGTCGTTAATCTTCTTTTTGTGAGGACAGAAAGAAACTGAAATGTCCCAGAGTGCAATTATCTGCAAAGTGTCCTGCGGGATAAGGGGGTCGAGAAGAAAATGAAACAAATCGGTACAAAATATATCTTCATAATCTATCACTGATAAGACAAGTAGGAGCAGAACCATCCGTGATCCCTGCTTTGTCTCTCTCTTCTGCGTCTGTGTGTGCGTCCCTGTAATGAATGTGTAGGAGGATAAGAGAGGTTCATGGGCAAGCTGCGCTTATACTTCCTTTTCAGTGAGAGGGAGCCTTGACAATCGGCGGAGTGGTGTGGGCGACGAAAGAGCCTCAGCTCCAGCACCGCTACCCTGCAGCACATCAGAAAAGAGTTGCTTATGTGGGGAGATCTCGTCTTTTTTGACATTGTCTGAGTGCCCTGGCAGGGTCTGTTCTCCCAAAGATTTTTTGACTATCAGAATCTAGGGCAAGGAATTCAAGCAGGGCTTCTTTTCTTTATTGTTCAGGATAATACAGAGTGCATAATGCATTTGCAAGGTCGACAGTGACACACTGTTGAGATGTTTCCAGTCCTCCTTTCTCTGTGTCTGTGTTCTTTGTCTTCTTTCGTCTGTCTCACCCATGGTCTCTCTCTAATACACTGTGTGTGTGTGTGTGTGTGTGTGTGTGTGTGTGTGTGTGTGTGTGTGTGTGTGTGTGTGTGTGTGTGTGTGTGTGTNACAGAGGGGAGGATCTGATGGCAACCAAAAAAAGGGAAACCTTGAGGAGGTTCAGGAGCAACTCAGACGCTGTATGAAAGAGTTGCAACAGGCCCATGATGAGTAAGGACGTGTGTGTGTGCATGCATATACTGTATAGTGTATGCATTTAACAGCCAACACTAAGTTTCTAGTTCTTGCTCCTGCTTTTTTGTGAAAGGATTTTCTCACTATTTCCTGATTGATTGGCTTGTTAACAAGTCTACTGTTGCACTATTGATGATTATGTGTCTGCGTGTGTGCAGGTTAGCCGAGGAGCGTATGGCCAGAGAGGGGGCGGAAACTCGTCTGCGCCTCCAAGAAGATCAGCTGGCTGAGCTTCAGGAGGACTTGAGGAGGGTTTCAGAAAACACACCTCACTCAGACTCGCTGCAGACGGTGCTGATACTCAAACAAACATATACTGTACACTGTTATCACTGCACTCCTACTCATGTGTCTATCTGACTATCTTTGAATGTCTTTCTGCAGGATGTGATGACTCTGCAGGCAGACTTGGCGGAAGCTGCTATGTTGCGTCAGCGCCAGGATGACATACTACACCAGCGGGAACGGGAGCTGACAGCCCTGAAGGGGGCGCTCAAGGAGGAGGTGGAGTGTCATGACAGAGAAATGGAGGCGCTGAGGGAGCAGTACAGCAAAGATATGGAGAACCTGAGAAGAACCATGGAGCAGGTCACACAGGTGATGACAACATCCTCTGTTAGTTCACTGCTCCATACGGTTCAGATAATCAGTCAGTGTTACACAAATAATAGGACCGTTTCTTTCCAAAAGAAATCAAATCAAATTTTATTCTTCTAAATTTCCTTTTTCTGATCTTACCAGATTCAAATTGTAGTGCTTAGCCTGTAAGCAAAAACTGATTTAAAAATAGAGATAAAGGGAATAAAAACAGTTAAACTGTCTTACTCAATATTGCACTAGTTGTAGTATACTGAATAGTAGAACTAAAATATATTGAATAAAGGTTATCAATAGAGTAATATATAAGTAGAGAGACTGATTAATGTGAGTTTTACCCACTACATGATTTTAATCACATGTTTTAGCATTGCATTTGTTGTAGGATGGTGTAGTGGGATGATGATGTCCTTGTGTGTTTTTGACAATGTGTTTCCTGGAAAAGTGATTATAATCTCGATGGGAGTAACCCGCTAAATAAAACAAAAACATGTTGGCTTAGTAACTTTGTCTTCACTGAACTAACACAAATGATTCATTAAGCAATGTAAAGAACAAAAAGGAAATCAACTGAATAGTACAGTATATACAGAGACATACAGAAAGATTCACATGTTTGGGCACACCTTACCATTCTCTTGAATGAGAAAATGTGTCCAAACCTTTGACTGGTAAGTCTTTAAAGAGCCAAAACCACATACACATAGGGCTAATATCATGATATGAGACTGGATATTGTCTTAGATATAGGATATCATAATATTGTGATATTGCATAAATGTTGTCTTTTCCTGCTTTTAAAGTTTCCATTACAGAAATATAAAGTTACAGTATATAATCCCTGAGTACCAGACTGTTGTAGCTGTGTTATATTTGCCCTTACCCACTTCAGAATTCATCATAAATCTCACTATCATATTTTATGTGATTATCATCATGATATTGTTTCAGTGTCAAACTAAAAGGCTGCAGATACAGAACAATAAAACAGGAAGGATTTATCACCGCTTTAAACCATGAATATTTCCCTTTCTGATCACTGAATGTGTTTTTTTTTTCTATTACATCTAGACTCTTAGGATAGAAATAGTCACAGCACATTTTTCTTTAACTGGGTCTCTTTGTTCACGTACAGATATGCACTGTGCTGTGAGAATAGTCATGTTGTACCTGTCAGGGAGTCTGTGTGTCCTGCATGTGATATTAAGGCGATACTAAATTGCGCTTTGAAGTAGCATCTGCCCATTATACATGCTGGGTTTGTCTTGTCATTCTGTTTAATGTGTCAGCATGTAGCCAGTGTTCAAACACTGCGCCAGGGTATCACAAGGTCAGGCTAAGCCCAGTGTGCAAAGTTAGAAAAGAGAATATTTCTGCTTGTGATTACCATATAAAACTTTTCCACTTTCTATTGCAGAGTTTCAGTTTGTACCGTGGGATTATTTTTGGAGCACTGTAGGATGTGGGGTAGAGGAAATTTGAATCATATATGTATATACAGGAATAGATCATTATGCGATAACAGCTGTGTCGGGGAAAAAAGTAGCATGCAGCCTGAGAGCAGAAAGTAAGCAGACAGGTTGGCAGCTGCTTTTTGAGGAGGTGATTTATTTGGGATTAAAGTAACTGGATCACTGTTTGTGCCAGCTGTATCGTTCTCCATGTTCTCTGATATCTTATGGTGGTATTTCTTATCTAGAAGAATCATCTAGAAAGTGAAGAAACTTTGATGAGGGCAAAAGATGAAAGATCTTTTTTCTTTGTTCTAAAAGAAACTGAATTAGAAGAAAACTTCAGTGTGCCTGCTGTATCACTGCTTTTAATATGTCAAAATAATGACAAGGGTATTTGAAAATCAGGTATAAACCTGTGTTATGCAGTAGCTCCCATATTTCTAAATATAATCGTGTGTGTGTGTGTGTGTGTCAGTCCCAGGAGCAAATCGAAGAGGAGCGGGAAAGGGTGAATGCCTCCATATTGACCTTGGAGGAAGCACTGGACAGCTGCAGAGATCAGGGAGAACAGTGGAAGATGCAGCTGGAGGAGACTGAGAAGGAGCTGGGCAGCGCCAGAGAGGAGTCAGTGTCTATGAGTCATATGTTTATGTAATTATAGACCTTGTTCATGAACTTTTCCGGTCAGCATGATGATGGCAACACAACAGTACAGTGAATGACATGACTTAATTTAGAACTATTTTACCACCATTTTGTGTAGATTATTGTATGAATACATTAGTGAGCTTGGAATTAAAAAGTTTTGCCTTGGTAGGTTTTATCTTTATCATTTTCAGTATCTAACATCAAAGAGTTCTTTTAAAAAAATGCATACAGGCACAAAGTACAACCATGAATATGTGGTTAAATCAATTATTTTAAAGATATCAGATAGATCTATATAGTTCAGAGCTCACAAGCTGAACCAAGTGGATTATAGAGCTGTAGTATTTCTTTGTAAAAAAGCAAATGTACAGATCAGCAATAAGGTATCTCTTAAAACAGTGTTGAACTCACAGCTACTGTTTTATGGCTTTGAACCAGCAGTTGTAATATATTCCAGTCTCAGCCAAGCATCAAACACACTCAGTTGTACTCATTTTTTTTACCTTTTTTTTTTTTTTTTTACAATCTTTGAATCACCAGTTCAAAGAATGTAAACTGCACATTGAAAATTGTATGAAAATACTATGAGAACCTTCTGATTCAGTCATGCAATATGACATTTCTCTTGAGTTATTTTTAATGCATGCACTCTTTCACTTGACTTTCCACTCGGCAGGAACGGGAAACACTTCAGCGGTCAAATGTGAGAGAGAAAATGAGTCTCGCTGTGTTTGGTTTGAGTAGACTTAGCCTAGTTTCAAATCAGTTAACCCGAATTTGAGATATGATATGAAAGATATGAAATTCACTTGAAAAACTCCACAGAGTGGATTTTGTATCTGATCATGTTTTGATCATTAAATTGGTGAATCCTCACTAACCATAATCCAGTAATAATAAACCCAATCATCTCAATCTTTGATAGCATAGCAACATTGAAAAACTGGCTTGTTTTTTTGTGTTTGTTTGTCGCTTCAATAATTCCTTATGAATATCTCTGATTTTGAATAAATAAGTAAGTGGTCTCAACTTAGGGTAAACCAAAATCTCAAACTTTAATCAAAAGACGGATTCTGTATGTGGTGACTTTTTAATAGTTTCAAGTAGTAGTTTCGCTCCTTTTTGCTTTGTTTGGCGTTTGTCGCTGCTATCTTTGGTGTGCGCAGATGTGTGTTTGTGCTTGTGTTCTTGCAGTGTTTGTTTATATGTGTACTGTAGTATAAAGAACAACCCATTACCACGTGTTCTTTAAGATCTTCTTTCTTCCTGCAGGCTGCTGAAATCTCGTCAGGAGAAGGAGGAATTTGAGGGCGAGCTGAAGGATCTAAAGGATTCATTGCTCACCATGAAGAAACAAATGCCTGCGTCTGGAGATAACATTGGTTTGGCAGAGGTAATTCAGATGTCAGTCACGCAACAGATTATACTTAATGTGTGGGTGAAATGCAGGGGCTCATCTTCTCAGTTTTATTGTATGTCTGTTTTTTATAATCTATCAGTGTAGTAATAAAGCTGTGGGTTTTGCTGTAGTTGAAGATAATTTTCATTCATTTTTCTTGCACACACACACACACACACACACACACACGCACACATACCCCATACTCATATTACCACATTGTAATGCACCCTGGCACATTCCTCTTACTTACACACATTATTCATCTCTGATTACTTATCCCAAGGAGCTCAAGTGTTGCCATGACGATCTGAAGCGGGCCCGCGCCAATCTGGACAAACAAAAGAGCGAGTTAGACGCAAAGAGCAAGGCACTTCAAGCCCTGAGGAAAGCAAGTGGAGAGCGAGAGGCCGACCTTCTGTCGGAAATCACCAGTATGAAGGAGCAGTCGCAGAAAGACAAGGCCGAGCTGGAAAAGGCACTCGAGAAGGCAAAGGAGGTGAAGCAACATCTGGGTTCTGTAGAAAAGAAATTACGATGATGCAGTAGAAAATGATAGAAACTTCTTCTGCATCCCTAAAATGGATTTAGTGATAAATAGTATAAAGAGATTACAATTTTTATTTGAATTAATCTAAATAAATGAATGAAAGGTGGCCGGCCTCTTCTTCTAAAACTAAAAAGTTTCTATCTCCTCTCTCCCTCTCCTCTTTACTGTCTTATTCCTCCTCTTTACAGTCATCAGCTGCTTCTTCAGGGAGAACAGTGGTAGACAACAGCACCAACCTGGAGCTCCAGGAGACAAACGCTCGCCTCCGAGAGAGGCTGGCCCGCATGGTACTACACAAGAGCTATGCACTGAATTGTGCACAAAATTGTATGAACATGCATACTGTACAAAACAAAAGGCCTCCCACACAGGCTCTATTTTCACCAGGAGAGATGTAAAGTGAATTAGGTTCAAAGAAAAACTCAAACGTGTAAGCCTAAAAAATAATCCCTCAGAGATAAATTTGCATAAGATATACATTGCACAGCATATGTGAGGGAACAGCAACATGTTACAGCAGGTTTAAATAGTATTATTACATTGCTTTTGTTGCAAAATGTGAAAAGAGCAAAGTCATGTAAAAGTCACTATAGATGCAAGGATGTTGAAAAATGAGAGTGGGAAGTGAAATTCAGAATCTGAATGCAGTGCTCTTGAAAATGAATAGGATGCTGGCAGTCTTGGGTAACATTACTGTCTTTCAGAGATTGTAGCAAGATCAGATGTAAAGCAAACTGTGGATAGAGATATTCTGGTATCATGAAACTAGATGACCAAAAAAGTCCATTGGTATCAACTGTGTCATGGTAGTTTGTCTGGAAATCCCACAAGTCTCCCAGTGACAGATCTGCCCACTTTATGTTAATCCCACATAGTTTTTTGCATGTATAAATGTGTTTTACTTTTCTAAAAATGGTGCATTTGAATATTTCTGCTCACTGGGGTCCCTAAACAGTCTGCAAATTGCATGAAGTGAATATGCATGGAAAGCTGAGACTCTTGTGGATTCAATAAGCCCAATTGTGTAGGGGGGGCAGGAGTAGAAGAGGTTAAAGAAGTGTAATTCAGAGGCACACTTGTCCCAATGTGATGCAACACTTGTAAATGACCACATAAATTACACATTACCTACACCACAAAAATTAAAGATTAGTCCATGTTTTAAACACAAGTACATCAGTGTACATTTTCTCATTTTCCAGACAAGGCTTCATTCCAGCCCCTGGAGCGCAGAAACCGAGGAGGCAGTGGAAGCCCTGGAGGATGAGAACCGTTCCCTGAAGTCTCAGCTGGAGGAGGCCAAGAGAGGAGCCTCTCGACTGACCAAGGAAAGGGATGACCTGACCCGACGCCTGGAGGAGAGGGACCTGGAGAGAGAGGCACTACGGAGGGGAAAGAACGACCTAGAGGAACAGAAGAGACTGCTGGACCGAGCTCTGGAGAAGATCAACAAAGAGGTGTGTGAAGCTGTGAGGGTGAGATTGACATCTTGGTTCATTGATATGTATAGATGTTTGTCATTCACCTCAATTTCTCTCTTTCTGTCGCATCAGATGGAGATGATGATGGGGGACTCCCGTCAGTCAGTGGCTACCCTGCAAACGCAACTCGATGAGTACAGGGACCGCTCGAGGAAGGATCTGCTGGAGGCTCAACGAAACAACAAGGACAGGCTGACAGAACTGCAAAGAGCTCAGAGCAACCTCAAGACCCAGCAGGAAGAGGTGAAGACAAATGAAATGCAAAAATAGAGAATCAGCAACGAAAGAGAAATGTAAAGGTGGTTCTGTGAGAAAACCCAGAACCTCTAAAATATTCAAAAAGGAAAAAAAGATTTTAAAATGTTTTCATTCTAACAGTTGAAACACTTGTTTTTGGCAGTGTAAATGTGATAAATAGAAAACTGGAGAACAGAAGCTCTATGCAGATATAAACATGCTTAAAACATGTATAAAAGAAAATCTTAATATACTGTATGTACTTAATGTAGTTTGAGGTTGTATGCAAGTTTTCACAGCGTAGCAGTGCTGTACTTTAAATTCAGGTTGGATGGGTTATGAAGGCAGAAAATACATTACAATGAACGCAAAACTTCCCAAAAACATAATGTATAATAATGCCATGTCTTTTACTTCAGGTTTCTCGTTTAAAGAAGGAGCTACTGGTATGCAGCGAGGAGAGAGACAGCGCCCAGTTGGAGAGAGACCTTCTTAACAACCGCCTCAAACACTTGGAGAGTGAACTAGAAACAGAGAAGAGTACCCACACTGACCGCACCAGGGAGGTCAGGGGCCTGGAGGTGAGACTACCGCAGGCGGAGAGGGTCATAGGTCATGAACTGGGGATCTAAAGATGGTTGGGAGTAAATCAGGGATACAGCCACGTGGGTAAAAACAATGGACTGGTTGGGGGAGGGGGTATGGGCAGAATGATGAAATTAAAAGAAATATGTTACAGTATATGCTTATGTGTATATTTTATTCACAGGATAAAATAAAGACACTGGAGATCGAGCTGGATGAGGAGAAGAGTAGCGTGGAGCTTCTGAATGACCGCATCACACGCAGCAGAGACCAGGTGCTGAAAACATTCCCATATAAAAGCATTTGAATACACATGCAAATAAGCTGGAAACATTTCTGTGTAATGGTGTATTGGTGTGCTGTTTGGTTACACTGCCTTCTCTTTTTACTCTCTTCTCTCAGGTGGACCAGCTTCGTTCAGAGCTGATGCAGGAGCGTTCGGCGAGACATGACCTGGAGATGGATAAGAGTGCACTAGAGAGACAGGTACAAATACATATGTGCATGTCCACACGAAGAGATCTAAAACAGCTTTGTGTAAAATGTGTGGTTTGGCAACATGATCATATCTCTCCCTGTTGCAGGTGAAGGAGCTGAAGTCTCGGATGGCAGACATGGAGGGACAGACTCGTCCCTCAGCTGGGATTGCTCTGCTGGAAAACAAAATACAGGAGTTGGAGGAGAGACTACGCAGTGAAGAAAGGTAGGACTGGTCTCATGAAGACACCAAAAAGAAATGATCTCCATCAAAATCTGGAGATGTTCTTTTTTTAAATGTTCAAATTAACAAAAATCTCATATACTCACAAAAAGCTCATATACTCACAAAGAAGGGAAGGGGAGAGTAGAGAAAAAATATTTCAGGGCCCATTCAGCTGAATCTGCATCTTTAACGAAAATAATATTTAAAGACATTTTCATGAAAGTATTGCACTGATGTTATATTATGTGAATTCTGACCTTCTGCACTCAGAGAGAAGACCAGTATCCAGGCATCTCAGAGACGAACAGAGAGGAAACTGAAGGAGCTGAATGCCACACTGGACCAGGAGAGAAACCAGCATGTTGAGCAACGGGATCAGGTAAATATTAGAATTTGCATGCAAAGAGCCTTCAGTGTTTATTTTAGTGTTTAGTCGTGTTTAAAAACTAAATACTGAACTCAAACAAAAGTAATCATTTGGCATTTTGTGAATTATACTTATTTACTTTCTTGCTGAGTGTGAGATGAGAAACTTGATGCTACTCTCAGGACAGGGCACGTCCACTAAAAGGAGGATTGGTGGTTTGATCCCCAGCTCCTCAAGTATGCATGTCAATGTCTCCTTGGGCAAGATGCTGAACCCCATATTGCTCCTGAAGGCTTTGCTCATATCAGTGTGTGGGAGTGTACAAATGCATCAGATTCCCCTCCTGATTAGCAGATGGGGTCCCTAGATATCAGTGTATTAATGTGTATGTGAATGAGGGAATAGTGGTATGTAGTGTAAAGCACTTTGAGTGGTTGGCATTATATAATTGCACTCAATCTTTGTAATGTTAATGTGAAGCTGCCACAAGCAGCCAGTTAGCTTAACTCACAATCATAAAGACAGGAAACAATCTACGTGCATCTCTAAATCTCAGTAATGAATGTGCTGTACCTTTATCTTGTGTGGATTAAACAAACAAGATGTAACTTCTTTTTTTTTTNATGCATCTCTAAATCTCAGTAATGAATGTGCTGTACCTTTATTTTGTGTGGATTAAACAAACAAGATGTAACTTTTTTTTTTTAGTTTTGACGACCAAGCCAGACTGGCTGTTTCCAGTCAGCATGCTAAGCTATGCTCAAGCTACACATTTGCTATATACATATAAGAGTTTGTCGATCTTTTNTCCAGTCAGCATGCTAAGCTATGTTAGCTATCTGCTGGCTCAAACTACACATTTGCTATATACATATAAGAGTTTGTCGATCTTTTCATCTAACCCTTGGTGAGAAAGTGAATAATTATATTATTTAAAATGTAAAACTATTCCTTTAAGCTTCAGATGGGTGAAATCTACCACTCCAATCCTAGGCTTTAAGTACTTTCCTTTGCCTCAAGCTTCCTTATTATGTGTTTGCTCTAATTCACCTGCCTGACATAGTTTTAAATACATAGTCAGAATTATCTCTAGATACCGTAGGACCTGCACCTGCTCTTTAATTATTAACAAAGTTCAAACAGACATTAATTGCTTCTTTTGCAAAAGGCTAATCTCATCTGTATCCCTCCTAACCCAAACCCAACCTCACTCGAACACTCCCAGAACTCTCCCTGACCTCTGTTCCCCCTATCATCTTCCTGCCATCCCAGCCTTTTTTTATGGNGTCCTAGGTTTTAAGTACTTTCCTTTGCCTCAAGCTTCCTTATTATGTGTTTGCTCTAATTCACCTGCCTGACATAGTTTTAAATACATAGTCAGAATTATCTCTAGATACCGTAGGACCTGCACCTGCTCTTTAATTATTAACAAAGTTCAAACAAACATTAATTGCTTCTTTTGCAAAAGGCTAATCTCATCTGTATCCCTCCTAACCCAAACCCAACCTCACTCGAACACTCCTAGAACTCTCCCTGACCTCTCTTCCCCCTATCATCTTCCTGCCATCCCAGCCTTTTTTTATGGATATGCATCCATCTTAGCTGCTTGCCTACAAACCAATATACCACCCACTTTCCTATCTACCTTCTGCCCCTCCTCCTCTTCCTCCCTCGCAGCCCACATCTTCACCTGTGACCTCTGTTCCCCTCTAACCCCCTGCCTGTNCTCCCTCGCAGCCCACGTCTTCACCTGTGACCTCTGTTCCCCTCTAACCCCCTGCCTGTCCCTCTCCATTCCCAGCTGTCTCTGCGTGTGAAGGCCTTGAAACGGCAGGTGGACGAGAGTGAAGGAGAAGTTGAGCGTCTGGAGGGGGTCCGCCGGAAGGTTCTGAGGGACTTGGAGGAGCAGCAGGAGCTCCAGGAGGCACTGCAGGCCAAAGTTACAGCACTGGAGAATGAGCTAAAGTAGGACTCAACTTTATTCACCATAAAGTCAAGTATTTAATAACTTCTATGCTCAATTATCAAGACCATATTTCTTCTTTCCACTAGGTGGCACTCTATTGTAACTAGCTGGACATGTGTTCACTGATTCATTGTTGTTGGACTTACTGATGTTTTCTTTTTTCTGTTTGTTTTTTTCAGGCGGAAGGTGCATCAGACGCATCGTACAGGTCTGGCTTCCTCTGCTTTAAGCTCAGAGGATGAGGACGGTCTCTATGACAGCAACATTACCTCCATCTTGAATGAGAGCCACTTGCAGACCACCAACTGCTAGAGGAGCATGAGGGCAAGCAGGACAAAAAAAAACTGCTTTTGTTTTTCAGTGCAAAAACTTTTGTTGGAGGAAGGTACTCAGGGCATTACGGATTTGCTTGTGTGAAGAACTCAGTTGCCATGCACTTCAAACTCGCCTTGCAGTTGTTCTCAGTTTTATTTTTAGTGCAGTAGTCCAGCAGAGACAGGTTGTCATGATAATTAGATGTATCTTTGAGCCTTCAGCTATGATTATGATTGCTTCACTGCTTTCATGTTTTACACGTGTTTTGCTTCTTTGATATGTTGAAGAAAAGAGGTACTATTACACTCAAAAATACAAGGTTTTACTTCATGTATTTCAACTTGAATCATGTTTTCAAGAGA
>JANJYP010037428.1:0-15581 GCA_024605115.1 Rastrelliger brachysoma
TGTTGCAGATTATGCTGTGTGAACATATGATGCAGAAGGAGGAAATACAGAAATACTGCAATCCCACAACAATGTTCAAGTAACTGATTTATCCCCCTTGATTCAGAAATCAGCTGTTTAACACTGCAAGAAAATTGAGTTGGTATACTGGGATTTGTCTTTATATGTGTGTAGCAACACATTAATCTCAATAGTTTCTAATCACCTTTCTGATATTCATGCATGTTTTCATGTAAAGTCTTCAGCAGTGAAAAATTCCCACTTGTATCTATTTGTAGTATATTTTATATATATTGTTAAAATGCTACACACTGTTTCACTATTTATGAATGGAATTTAGTTTTATTATTCTGAGCAGAAAACTCAAAAGTGTCACTAACAGCTGACAAAATGACAAGAAACGTTTCTTTTAATTACCTTATAACAGTGTCACTGTTCGTCAAATACATCCCAGTATGTCTCTTAAAAATCATACAATTACTCTCCTTATTTGACTGAAAAGGTTCTTCTTATGACAGAGTGTGATATCAGTCATAGTTATTTGTAGCTACAGTTCAAATGCAGCGCCAGAGATCAGTATTCATCACTTTCATTTCACCACAGGTTTCTACTGTAGCTATTGCACTGTGTGAAGTTCACATTTTGTCTTCATGTTTGCATTGATTTTCTGAATGTGCTCCAGTTTCCTCCCACATTCAAAAACATTCAGGTCAAACAGATTAGACACTCTATAAATGTTTCTCTTCATCTGCGTTCACTCTCTGAGTCACTTCCGACCTTCCCAGAGAGTCTTCACTTAGTGAGAAGTAAAGCCCTGCTTTCCCTGAGCGTAGAAACAACATGTGATTGGATTATACCAACTACACATGGGTGCCATTACTCTGAAACTAATACAGTTATCCTGTTAGAAGTATATGAAGTACTTCATTATTACACAGGAGCTCTGGATTTTGGTACTTAATTCTTGAACTAAATGCAAACACTGATTCCTTATCTGGTTCAGCCAAAATATAGATTCACTGGGTTTACTAATTTTTCACTATTATGGTGTTTATGATATTTATAGAAGTAATACTTGGAACCATCAGTTTTAGTTTCACTTGTGAATTTTGTATGTCAGGAGTTTTTTTGGTCATTAGGGACCAACCAAGTAAGTGCCAGAGCTGTGTTAGCTGACCCCCATTAGCAATACCACAGTTCCCTCCAAAGCATGCAAGTTGCTATGTGTTATTTGTTAACCTATTTTTCTTTTTTTCAACACTTGTTTAAAAAAAAGAAAAATTGGTGGTTGTTTTTTTTTTTTCCCTTGTGTTTGTGCTTTGTCTTTTATACTGTATAAATAGCACTTTTGCATCATTATTCACTGTGAAACTATGACAATATGAACAACATTCAGGGATAATACCAATATTGACGAAAAAGAAGAAAATAGCATAGAAACATTAAATATCACTAATTCAGTGACACTCATGCCCAGTTATGCATTGATCAAATAATACTGTAGGTTGTGGTTTTTTCACATTTGATCTGATAAGATGCATAAATAGTTACACAAAAACAAACTCGCTGCTTCTATTTTGGCTTGCTTGTTTGACATTTCAGTCACATACATGCCTTTGAGGAACTTGAGGTTGTAATCAGACATTTCCAGATATCTCGACTCAATTGAAGGAGTGGTGGGTGGTGAGCTTCCTTATTATTTATGTCCCCCCAGTCTCAAACATAAATCACGCAACACAGCAGTCATAGCTGCTTTTCTTCTTTCCCTTCCTCCTCCTGCAGAGATACTGCACAGAACTCAGTGGCTTCATTGTGATTTTGTTTTATGTGACTGAGATTGAGAGTGCAAGGAGGACAGTGCACCCAGAAACAGAAATGGATATAAGGCACTCCATCAATGTTTCACTTTATATGACAGGGTGTATGTATGTGTGATTATTAGTGGCCCACAACAGCTACACAAACCCAAAGAGGATTTTTAACTGAAATCCTTAAAATCTTACCCTTTGATATTTAAAATTTTAAAATTTCATATATTCAACATGTGCACAAACTAATATAGCTCTTCTTTTTTTCATTTCAGTGGGCCCGGATCCTCTTTCAAAAGAGTGGAAGACCAGTCAAAAAATTATGAATGTTAAACAAGATGACCTCCTCTCAGCAGCAGCAGATGATGCGAGGTCCTAGGTGGAACCGGGCCTTGTCCGACCCTTTGTTTGTGCTGCTCCTGGCCCTCCAGTTACTGGTGGTGGCAGGGTTAGTACGTGCTCAGACGTGCCCCTCTGTCTGCTCCTGTAGTAACCAGTTCAGCAAAGTCATCTGTACCCGCCGGGGCCTGCGAGATGTCCCAGATGGAATCTCTACCAACACACGCTACCTGAATCTGCAAGAAAATCTCATTCAGGTGATCAAGGTGGACAGCTTCAAGCACCTAAGACATTTAGAGATCCTGCAGCTAAGCAAAAACCACATTCGCAAAATTGAGCTGGGGGCCTTCAATGGGCTGGCTAGCCTCAATACCTTGGAGCTTTTTGATAACCGCCTAACCACCATCCCAAATGGAGCATTTGAGTACCTGTCCAAACTAAAGGAGCTTTGGTTGAGGAATAACCCCATAGAGAGCATTCCATCCTATGCTTTCAACAGAGTTCCCTCATTACGACGGTTGGACCTTGGGGAGCTCAAACGGCTCTCCTACATATCTGAGGGGGCCTTTGAAGTGCTAAGCAATCTGCGCTACTTAAATCTGGGAATGTGCAATCTTAAAGAAATTCCCAATCTTATTCCCCTGGTGAAGCTGGATGAACTGGAGATGTCGGGGAACCAGCTAACTGTCATCCGGCCTGGTTCATTTAAAGGGCTCATCCATTTGCAGAAGCTATGGATGATGCACGCCCAGATCCAGATCATAGAAAGGAACTCTTTTGATGATCTGCAGTCACTAGTGGAGCTTAATTTAGCCCACAACAACCTTACCCTCTTGCCCCATGATCTGTTCACTCCTTTGCATCACCTGGAGAGGGTGCACTTACATCACAACCCATGGAATTGTAACTGTGACATCCTCTGGTTAAGTTGGTGGCTCAAGGAGATGGTACCAGCAAACACCAGCTGCTGCGCCCGTTGCAGCTCACCAACTCACCACAAAGGGCGATACATTGGCGAGCTGGACCAAAACTACTTTCACTGTTATGCTCCTGTTATTGTGGAGCCACCTGCAGATCTAAATGTAACAGAGGGAAGTGCTGCAGAGTTGAAATGTAGAGCCAGTTCTTTGACGTCAGTAAGCTGGATTACACCCAATGGTTCTATTATGACACACGGTGCATACAAGGTCAGAATCTCAGTCCTGAATGATGGCACTTTGAACTTCACCAATGTCACCATGCAGGACACAGGCACGTATACTTGTATGGTCAGTAATTCCGCAGGTAACACAACCGCATCCGCTACACTCAATGTGTCCTCTACGGAGAATAGCAGCTTCAGCTACTTTACCACAGTGACAGTAGAGACCATAGAAACACCACATACTGAAATCATCACCACCACTGTGCAACAGAAGGTGGGCCCAACACTGTCTGTTGGTACATGGGAATCTATTTCACCCACCTCTACAACTACCACCACAGTCAGGACCCCACTTTCCACCCGTGCCACAGAGAAGACTTACACAGTCCCTGTCACGGAATTTGGTGGGGAGGGCTCACTGAATGGCTTGGATGAGGTCATGAAGACCACCAAGATCATCATTGGCTGCTTTGTTGCAATCACACTCATGGCAGCTGTCATGCTGATCATCTTCTACAAGATGCGTAAACAGCACCACCAGCAGAATCACCATGCACCTACACGCACCATAGAGATCATCAATGTGGATGAGGATTGTGTAACAGGAGGTCCAGGCATGGAGGGCCACCTGACACTGCCTCCTCTCGAGCATGAGCACCTCAACCACTATAACACTTATAAGACTGCATACAACCATGCCTCTACTATCAACTCCATACACAGCTCTGCGCACGAACCTTTGTTAATCCGGGCCAGCTCAAAAGACAATGTACAAGAGACCCAAATCTAATTTTTTTTTTTTTCAAATGGGACATTATAAAACAGATGGAATTACAAAAAGACATTACTGACAAGACATTGCTAACAGTTGATTTTGAGGACTGTGGCTCAAACATGGAAGATCAGACTTGTGTGTTTGACATATCAATGGTTGGTGATGTTTATTCAATGACTTTGGGAATTAGGGTATGTCTACTGTTTCAAAAAGTGTCTTTACAAAACAGAAGTTATTTATTTAAGAAAAACTATTGTGGTTAAATCAAGAAAAACTGTATTCTGCAATTATTTTTTCAGCACTTAATGTTTTCCCCCTCTCATTTCACAGGACTGGTTTACTTTTATGCTTTCAAACTCTGAAGACATCTGTCTAAGAAAAACTTATGAAGCAAATTATTGTTTATATTTGTTCATTTTTGATAAACTGAAAACTTTGGATCAGATGGGCTACTAACCTCATGTTCCCCATGTATCAAAGAAATCTAGAGCACATTAGTGATTTTCTCAAGTTGTAGATTCAGTGATGAAATCTTTCAATGATCATCTGTAACCAGGATGGATTGAACACTTGTTCATTGTTTTACAGTGAGTGACAGAATTGTCAGTGATGAAATTTGATCAGAATTAAATGTTTAATTATATTTGTCACATACATATTAGACACTCTCTGCTCTGTCATTAATAGAATGAGGATCTTAAATGAACAAAATAATGTATGTCCTATGTTCTGCTTTTGTAACAGTCGGGGATCACCAGTAGAATAACATTTTAGTTAAATTAAATTCTATTGATTAACTATGAAAGAAACTTAGCTACATTTGTCTTTGTGTTCCTAATATATGCATAACATAACTTTATCCCTAACTGCAACTCGTTTTTACTCAAGTTTCCAGCCTCCCAGGGTTGTCTCCAGTTAATTACAGAGAAAATGTAAACACGATAAGCAATTCTGATCTTGGTAGGAAAAATAAGCTGTAAAGTTCAAAACTCTTGTGAAAAATGTAGATGATGAAAATTCTGGCTCAAGTGCATTGCCTTCATACATTTCCCATGTATCATGGCCTCACCTTTACCTTATAGTGCGTTGTACTGTTGCCTATGAAGATGATGCATTAAGGCCACTTTTTTCATGCTGGGACCCTTTACCTCATCTGAAGGACTGCAGGACTGGGTGCTGTCAGAAGCAGACTGGTGAGCTGAAGAAAGAGCTTAAACCCTTTATACAGCTGTCTGAGCACATTGCCTGTCATCTGTATGCCACATTTCCACATGGGCAGTGCCTGGCAGTCCCAGATTCACACCCTGCCCCTGCCAACCACAGGACTTGGCCCTGAGTGGTAGGGCTTATGCTGCGAGAGGCTTTAGGGGTGAATGTGTGGGATTGGGCATCAACCAGATGTTTGTGTTGCACCTGTCTCTCTCCCTCAACACAATTTACATTTTAATTGATGTGCCCATGGGCTTTGGATGGGCACAGTTTTTCAGGCACCGTACCCTGGAAATCATTTCAAAGTCTCTACTGTGAAAAATGGTGCCAGGCATCATAATTCCAGAGGTTTGTCAGATTCAATACTTAGGAAATTGCCCCAAGTTTACTCTTGGCAAATAAGTTCACTTTTTGTTAACACTGAAATGTACAAAAATACATCAAGCTTCAATCAGGCTTAATTCAAATTTGTCTTCAACATAACATGGAGGTGTCACCTTAAGTCCTTCACAAAACTGCTATTTATGTTTGTGTAAAGTGTGTCTGTGACCCCATGGATGAAATCTGTAGTAGGCCATAGGTATCAAACACTCATCCCCTGTAGACTTGAGGTGTCTGTGTAGTTATCTATCAAGTTAACTATAAAGACTAATTAACTTCAGTACATTTAATAACTTCTTTACATCTAATCAGGTAGAGATTGCTGAAAACCTGTGAAGCCTACCAGGGCTTTTGAGGGGTTTTTACACAAAAAAGACATTTTAAGCTAAAAGTCAAATACTTCCCATAGCTTAATACTGTGGCATTTCTTAATATTGAGATATTAAAGCATTTTCTCCCAACACATCTTCATAAATAAATTACCACATTGGACAACTGTACCTGTCTGCACTCCACAACAACCCATCAGAGTGTTGTCACAATATCCCAAGAGTGTAATATTCCATTTTCTGAAACTGGAGCATAATATACTGATTTCCAAAACTGCTACAAATCACTGTAAAAAAAAAAAAAAAAACAGACAAAAAAAACTTTCATGGGGTGGCAACACTGGGGTTAAGATCTCAGCAGGCACAAGGACCACTTCGTAAGGTCATGGTTAGGATTAAAAAATGATAACTTGAAATATACACCACAATGATGGCTGATACAGTTTTTGAAAAAGCATCCTGACTTGCAGTTAGAGACACGACACTTGTGGTTGGAAACAGGAAGCCAACATTTGTCTAAGTTCGTGTTTTGCCACTCAATCCACCTCTTCCCAGTAAGGTGAATTATATTGATGTCATATGATGTCGTAATTATTACAGGCGCTAGATGGAAACTTTTGGACGTTTTTGCTGAATGCAATAATTTACTGAATTATAGACCTGTACTGCTGTCTTGTAAACACAGGCTGTTCGTATTTGTATCCCCTGACAAGGCTAATAAAAAGAAATTAAACAAGATAATAATCTAAAGCCCTTTTCACACAGGAGTGGTATTACCTTTGGTCCTCCTGTGATTTGTAATAACTACATAGATCATGTCTTATTAATCCATGTCCATAATCTTTTAAGTAAAGCATCCTCAGCAAATTATCTTTCAATCTTTTTTCGCCTAATACAGGTAGTATGGTAATATTAGTCCTGTGTGCAACAGCATAATTTTCTTTTGTATTTTACATACAATTTCCATTCTCCTCCAGGTTAAGGATTATTGTGGCTGTGGTGGAAATTATTTATGAGAGCTTTACTACTATTTGAGATACAATGCAAGAGGTTAATTTGTCTGCTGAGCATGGAGACCCACTGTATGATGTCTAAGATACACTGATAAGGAAGACAATTCTTGAGGTAGCGTGTTCAGCAAATTTGAATGAAACACAAAACGTTATCTATTAAGTATGAATGACCTGCACATAACTCAAATGTGGAGGGTAGATTCCTTAATAATAATAAAGGTCCCCAGTTCATTTGTATCCAGTTAGGATAGGGCTTAGGTGAGATAATGAATTACCCCATGTCATGCTTCTATTTTTTAATAAATATCAAGACCATTCATCACGTTATTGCACTTCTGTGGAGTTTGGCACATTTGTAAACCATAGAATGAGCTGGGTGTGTGTCAGTCTGTGTTTGAGTTCCTAGTGGTGGGATGTCAATCACAATTCTACTCAGTTTGCGTAAGAGAGTGTTACCATCTTCCCTTTTTGTCTTTAGTTGGAGGTGAATTGTCTGAAAATTTAAATGGTAAATTTGTTGCATTTAGTCAAGCTGTCTCATGTATGTAAGATATCTAAATATTTTTGGTCAATAATCTTTTTTATTTTCTCATTATTTTCTTTTTCTGAGAGGGAATGCTGTTCTAGTGGTAGATTTATATAAAAATACATTTTGAGAATAAAACAAAACAAAAACTAATTTTTTTAAATTTTGATTTTACATGTGCCAACAACCTGTTCTAAAAGTGAAAAAGAGAAAACATGATGTAAAGGAATAAGAGATTGATTTTCATGTAAGCATTCTTTCCAGACCTAAGATATGGAGACCGATTATAGAGACCAGAGTTTGTAGTACATACACAGAATATGGTTAAAATAAACTATTGTTGTTTTTCTGTATTGTCTGATTCTTGTTTTCATCCTGTGCCACAAGAGGATTTATAGCAATATAACAGTATTGGCAGGCTTATACTTAAAGAGGCAAAATTGTGGAATTCAGTGCTAAACAATTACTCAATCAATCTTTATTTATATAGCACCAATAATCTGGTACTGCACATTTTCCCAATGGGCAGATGGACCTTAGGGCCCATATAATTTTAATCTTTAATTTTTAATATTATTGCTAATGAACAGAGTAAAATACAGTGGCACCAACTCATTGGTTGATTTTCTATAATGACACCAGTCAGGTCCAATCTCATCCCTTACTGGGCCAACCCCACTTTTCCCTCTGTCTTCTCTATATATTCTGCGAGATGCCATGGCTCAGAGCCAAACGTCTGTGGATGAAGAAGGGCATCTTTGTCAACTGTCAAGATGAATAACCATAAATAAGTGGAGTGCAGAGAAGCTGCAGGCCAAAAACATTAGGAATCTATATGCTGCCAAAAATACAAAAATCATTCTCACAATTTCCACCCCTCCTTCTTCCCACCACAAAAAGGCAGGTATGACTACTGAATAATCTCGGGGAAATAAAGAAATAAACATAAAACCAACCATGACAGCAAGTTACCTCACTAACTAACCAGTGATCTGATATCACCATGTTGGTGTTGTACCTGTGACACTGCAACTAACCAATCATGTTGTGATCTCAAAGATCTCTATCGAGTGCACTCTGCATTTTAAAACAAACCTGAACATTGGATTGTAGGTTGAATAAAAGAATGAAAAAATTTTGTTTTAAATATAATGCAATGGCCCACAGATGTAGCCTAGAAATCTAGACCAATAGGATAACGGCAGAAAATATTCTTGCCTGGCTACTTGGTCTAGTCTCACACGGTAGAGAATAATCCTTGCTCCCTCGCAGGTTGCGACGGACCAATCAGAACGCTCTATCTATGTGACAAGTCATTGGGGCGGGCTTAGCACGATGACGCTCTGAATTCGTCACATTGCCTGATTGGTCAATAGCGCTATGTGCAGAGGCAGTTTGAACAAAACTGCACAAAGCTCTCTGTGTAAAGAGCGGTAACGAGTCATTGGGGCGGGCTTAGCACGATGATGATTACTCTCATTGGTCAATAGCGCTGGNCAGCCTACCATGGATGTGGAATTTAATTGAAATAAACAACTACCTGTAACTAGAGATATTTTGACCCGGGTTAACTTGTATGCCTGTCCAAGCCCATCAAATGTATGTTTGTCTTGTGCCATCATATTTCATATTTATTTAAGACTACTCTTTTCAGAGACTAAGTGCCCAGAAGACCAGAATGTGACAGCTGTGTATGGAGTGTTGCTCACTGGGGTTTCATGTTTGCCAAGTCCCTAACTTTATCTACTAGACTGGCTTTTACAGCAAACCACGTTTACTTTTTCAGTATACAGAACTAAGACACATGGTCTTTACAATTATTGAAAAAATAATAATACATGAGTTGTATTAGTCAGTGATTCTTTCTTACAGACAAATTTGGCCAATATTGTCATTAATGTCAAGGGTCCCAGAGGGAATCTTTGCAACCAAACAACCAATCTAATATCTCTCTAAAATATTAATAATATATACTTAAATGAAGCAGCAAAATACAGACTAGAATACAAATATCAAAGTATATAATCCAAAAAGTGATTTTAAAAATCTGCTTTTTTTCATTAAAAGCATTACAAAGTCAAAATTGAAATTTGTGTTTCCTTTTTAGTAACTGAATAAATCAGGTGATGTTTATTAAATTCCCTAGTTTGGGTGAAAAATGAACAACCTTTTTAGTTGTGGGCTGAGCATAGTCATCTTTGTATGCTGTAGATACACTCTGCCTGACACCACTACATGATAGGCAAGGTCTAATGTGCATGAGCCAAGCGTTCAAGCAACTTCTGAATGAGGTCAAGATGAACATCTCAATCATCATAGTAGATGGCCACATCGAACAGATAAACCAAACAATCTCTCAGTGAACAATAACCTTGTTCACCAAGCATTAAAAGGTTACCAGTACATTCCACAAATCAACACAGTAAGAATAGTATGGAATGCAGCAATCTCTTGCATTCTCTTAGAAAGTGGACCCTGCCAATAGCCTTTCAGCAGGTCAAACTTGTTAACAAATTCAGCTGACACCACTTGCTCCGCACAGTTTTTCGTGTGGGAAAGTGGTATAAAATTTGGGAATATTATCAGACTTTGGCACAATCAGGGTCATGCTAGAACATGGCAGTTCTGAAATGCCATTATCATGCATATACTTGAACTTTGCATCAGGATATGTACATTTTTGGGTGAACATGATGAAACCTCTTCTTAATACGTTTAGAGTCTCCAATATCTGTTGCGTGCGAGAAGATGTATTACCAAACAAACATGGATATCACTTAATTAAATGAGTTAGGTGACACACTTAGCAACCTCCAATGAAGGGATGCATGTACCGACAAACAAGCAGGATGGACACCTGATGACTGCTCTTGCTGATTGGCTCGCTGATATGCACGAATGCAGTCAGTCTTCAATTAATTAATGTGGCAGAGCTGAGTAGAGGACCTATGATTGAGAGCCATTTTAGTAACAACTCAGCCTATCCCTCTAATACAGAAATGCATGCACTTCACAGCAGAGTGGCTCTTTGGCACCATCTACCGAGTGGAGGTGCGGAAAGTTGTACTGTAACAACCTATCTAAACATGAATCATTATTCTAATTAAAAATCGATATGTGGAGTTGAAATATTAATATGATATTTGGTGGCAGAGTATCACAATATATTTCCATCTCAATATTTTTACCCACCCCTGATTGAGAGTAGCAATAACAGTTCTGATCTAACAATTTCCTCATAACTCAATATGGAAGAGAAGATTTTGCCTGATGTGGAGGCACAGAGTCTAGAGCAGGGGTGTCAAACTCATTTTAGCTCAGGGGCCATATGGAGGAAAATCTTTTCCCAGGTGGTCCGGACCAGTAAAATCATGGCATAATAACTTAAAAATAACGACTACTTCAGATTTGTTTCTTTTGTTTTACTTTAAAATAGTGCAATATGGTCTGAGCACATCACAAACTCTTTTCAAAACACTTCTAAAAGCTGTGCAGTGCATGAACAATTTCAACAAACCAAACTTATGAACTGAAGTGACTGAAATTATCACAGTAAATGACACACTGTTTACTTTCTTTAAATATCCATAAAAGGCATTCATTTTCACAGAACTTTATCAGGGTGCATACGTGTCTCATGCAGCATTTTAAGTGGGGTTACGCACTGTTTTTTGTACTCCTGAAACCTGGCATCTTTTAGCTTTCACAAGTGCATCAATATTAGACGTCATATCCTGAGTGGCAGTCAATTTCAGGATGTCATTCAAGTGCTTGTGAGTGAACCTTGAGTGCAGCTTTGTTTTGTTGATGTTCATTACAGAGAAAGGGTAACCTGGTAAAAGATGCTGGTAAAATGTGTTTAAGCCAGCTGCAGCAAACTTGCCCTTCAAATCCAAGTCACACTGCAGGTCTGTTATTTCTAATTGGATGTTGACAGGCAGCTCAGAGGCATTCACGGTGAATGGCGAACAAAACACTTTGAAGTCTTTCTCCAGTTCACCAAAAATCTGAAAGCGTTGCTCCAACTCCTGCGCTAGTCCCGTTATTTTATTTTTAAACTGCTTCATGTCCGCGGCATGTTCAGTCACGCACACATCTTTCAGACAAGGACAGTGAGTAGCATCACCACCCGCAAGTTGTGTCTCCCACAATGCTATCATAGTACTGCGTGACAACTTGTAGCATTTTGTTCAAGTTATTCAGGTGCTCTGTAACATCCACCATAAATGCGAGGTCCTGCATCCATTCTGTGGACTGAAATTCTAGCACTGGTTTGCTCTTTTTTCCATGAACTGTTTGATTTTCTCTCTTAAATCAAAGAAGCGCCTCAGCACAGCACCTTGACTTAAGCACCTTACCTCCGTGTGGTACGGCAGGCCACTGTTATGGTCATTCTCTCCGAGAAGGCTGTCAAACTGACGGTGATTCAGGCCTCTGGATCGGATGAAATTTACGGTACGGACGACCACCTCCATGACGTTATTCATCTTCAATGACTTGCAACACAATGCCTCCCAGTGCAAAATACAATGAAACGTCCAAAAATCATGTCCTCCATTTGCATTCTGCACCTTCTCTCTGAATTTTGTCGTAACACCTGCTTTTCTCCCGGTCATTGAAGGTGCACCATCTGTAGCCAGGCTGACAGCGCGAGACCAGTCCATTCCAACCCTGTCTAGTGCTCCGACGAATATCAGCTGCTGTCATGGTATACGTCATTGGCACCAACTCCACAAACTCCTTGGTGACGGTCAAAGTGTCATCAACTCCGCAGATGAATATGGGCAATTGCACAACATCTGTAATGTCTGTGCTTTCATCGATTGCAACTGAAAACGCAATAAATTACTTTACTTTGCGCTTCAATTGGCTGTCCAAATCCTCCGCAAGATCAGAAATCTTGTCTGCAACTGTGTTTCTTGACAGGTTGATATTTGCAAAAGCCTGACGCTTTTCAGGGCACACAGTCTCTGCAGCCTTTAGTATACATGTCTTCACAAATTCAACCTCACTAAATGGTTTTGAAGCCAGCGCAATTTCATTAGCAATAAGGTAGATGTTCTTCAGAGCCGCCAACAATTCAAGTTTTGGTATTTTTCGGCATGAAGACTCTCATAGTGGCGTCAAAGGTTATATTCTTTCAGCACTAAAACCTGCTGTGAACACACCAAACACACAGGTTCCCTATTCACTTCTGTAAATAAATAGGATGATGACCATTCCTCTTGGAAAACTCTTTATTCTGTGTCCACTTTTCTCTTTTTTGACAGAGACATTTCGGGGCAATGAGGGTGCCAAAGCGGTAATTTTCAGAGTAGAAGACGTGATGCAGATGTGTACTGAGCGTGCTGAGTTGGCAGTTTACTCATGAGTTCGCTGCTGACAGCGGTCCTAACGATTGCCGCCAAAACAAAAATGTCATGTGACTGAAACCCATGGGCCTACTTGCTCGGCCCAGTACAAACAGTTTGCCTGCTTAACATAATTGCTATTGCGACATCCAGTGGGCACACGTAGAAAAGCAGTTTCCTTCATTGAAATATAGCAGCTAATTTTAACTTCAAATCATCCCGCCTGATCCGGCCCACGGGCCGTATGGTTAACACCCCTGGTCTAGAGAAAAACACAATTCTCAGCCGTTTTGGTACTGCTGCCAACTTGCTCATAGCCAGATCCTGGGCTTTATAAAGACTATAGCTAAAGTCACTGCCTTACTTAGCAAGGTTTTGTGGTAGTTTTGCCCCTTTCTAATTGTCCTGCAAGGGTGCCAAGGGATTGCACATAGTATGGCTAAACACAAGGCTATTGTGGCTAAACCCCATGCTCTCCCGGACAGCCTTTCTCAACCCTCTTCCCAGTCTCCATTCATTTGGATGCATACACATGTAACATTGAAGTATGTAGATGCCGATGACTGTAGGAACACCAGAGATGGAAATAAACTGCGACAAAGCACACACCACAGACCTGGCTCAACAAACATTGCTGGCTTTGGGTTAACACTAGCTCCAGCCAGATAAATCCTAGCTTTAAAATCATAACAGTCTTTTGCCTAATGTAATTGTTTATGATGATAATTACGAATTGTTATCAGACTCATAAGAACTATGTTCATTTCTTTGCTCCAGCCCAACCGGTCTTTCCACATTGCATCAAAACATAATTATGTGCAAAAGCAAAGGTTTCAGCTGTTGTCTTACCTGTCTGCTCACTAGGTTGAAATTCACTCCAGTACAGAGTTTTTAAATTGCTCCAGAATTGAGTCACACTGAGCCTCATGAGAATCAACCTCAGCTGCAGAACACCAATGATCAAATTGAGTGGCAATATCACAAGCAAACTCCAGATTAGATTTATTACCTCTTCTCAACTCCTGAATCATTGGCAATAAGCTTCAGGCACCAGCTCATATGCTTTGAGAACAGCAAGTGGTATCAGGCCAACCTGTCCATCAGCCAGTCACATGAGTATTGAGAAGAATGTTTCACATCCATTTCATTGAATCTGGGAACCAGCCTCAAATCATCAACAGACCTTCTGACTTGATACAGAGAAATCAGTATGGAGAGCATACACCACATCACTCTGCTCTACAATTAAAATCAGTTTTTCCTTTCTCATTTAAAGTTTTTTTTGTTCAGTTTCATGCCACACTGACAATTACTCTTTTTTCTCAAGATTCTGCTGCAGTTTTTCACTGCAACTTCCTTCTTTTTCTCTAACTGCATGCAAATAAAATAACCCCTTCTGCTGTTCAAAAATCAAGCCAATACTGGGACCCATTATTGAAGGCAGAAGTGAGTCCTCAGTGGTTGTGGAGAATGCAGCAGCCTCTGGAGTGCCTAACACTTTCATCTTTACTAAATGCACTTTCAAATTGGCCTTCACTGTCTTGTTAGTTCTTTCATCACCAGCATAAACATTCTCAATCCTCCTCAATCCTCAACTACAGTATTTTAACTAAATGAAGCAATGTGCCATGTGCTCCAGCTGTAATCAGCTGATGGAATCAGCATACCATATCAGTCATTCTTGCAACAATGCGATCCTTTTAAATATGACTCCCAACTACACTGATCTTACTACACAGTTGTGCAAACTGCGACTGCTGGTAAAGCTTGCCTGCACCACCCCAACCTCCACCTTTCAGACTCAGGTTCCCATCATGGCTCAATCTATGTCTTGCTTTTGGCATAGTCCATTTTTTAGCTTAGCATGCTGCTGGGTAATTCATGGAGTATCTTGGAGTGGCGCCAAGTAAAACTATATTTTCGTTTGTAGCAATAAATGGCTATGACAAGAATGTTTCTGACTGAACTGATCCTTTGAGATGGTACCTCTATAACCCTTACAACTTCCTCCATACCTTGCCAATAGTGGAGAACAAAGGAATGCAACATGTTAAAACCCACTACAGTGCACAAAAGGGAATAAGCAGCCCCCAACTGTAGCTTCCCCACTACCTGCTTCATGAAAAACTAGCTTTGTAACTTCCACCTATAGTCTTCATGCAGGATACTATTTAAACATTCAAAACCTGCTGGGCTAAGAGTGGTGGCCATAACACTGGAAACTCCCTTTGCTCTCATGCAAATTCAGCATAGGGGTAAATGGTAAATATACTGTAAGTACCATACCGGATACTACCAACCTTCCAGACAAAACCTAAATGAGAGGCCCTTATAAAAAAATGCATGCTGCACCCTTCTCACCACTGAGCAACAGCTTCTAATGGAACCTACTGAGAGATGAAACACATTTGTTAAAAAGGAAATGCATGTGATGTAGTTAAACTGAGAGAAACAGTCAGACAGACAATAACAGACCAACTGAATGTGTAAGTAGCCCAAATATATACACTTACTAACCACTGCTCAATTGAAACTGCCATAATTGCAATTCAAGGATGTAGCCTACTTGTCATTTTCACAATTAACAGTTTTAAAAGTGAGTAGTTGAAGTAAATGTTACTCTGGAATTATAAACAAGTCTTTTTTTTTCCAGGAGTGTATATGATTTTATATGTATGTATGTATGTATGTATGTATGTATGTATG
>JANJYP010037441.1:0-18397 GCA_024605115.1 Rastrelliger brachysoma
ACTGGTACGGCAACACTGGACGACCTGGCGCTAGTCAGTTGTTATCCTGGCAGTGTGTCAGGATAGCAGTCAACCATAAGATAATTTTCATACAGAATGACACAGAGTTGACATACCTGGTGAAGTCGATGTTGGGCAGGTGCATTCATCAACATCTTCAACTGGCTGCAAGAGACAAAATATACATCGTTACTGTCAGTAAATGACAAATGGGTTGCATTTATATAGCATTTTTTTAGTCTTCTGAACACTCAAGCATTGGCCATTTCAGCATTCTCCCATTAGTACACTGCAGAGGATGCCACACAAGGTGTCACACTACTCATCTAGAGTTTTAATGTTCACACACACACATTCACACACTCACACACCAATGGCATAGCCTTTAGGATCAATTTGAGTTTTTGTTATCTTGCTCGAGGATACTTTGAAATGCAATTAGAACCGAACCACTTATGTATTAGTGTACGACCCGCTCTGCTTCATGAGTCACAGCCGCACCAGTTAGTTACGCCACATCCCGTGTACTCGCTACTCTCCTTTCACACTTCAACACTAAAAATAGACCGTTTCTACATAAGTGCATTACATGTCATTTTTATGTCCTAATGTATATCACTATATAGCAAATTTTTCTGGAAAATGGTTGCACCATTCAAAATAAAAAGCCAAAAAGATTAAGGTAAGATTAATGAAGGTATCTCCCCACTCTAACACCTGATTCTAATCAGCTCGTTATCAAGCACTTAACAAGCTGTGCCTGCCTGATAACAGATGTGTTAGAGTGGGATGATACCTGAAACAAGCAAGGCAGTCCCTCTCCAGGAGCAGGTCTGATGAAAACATGCAAGAGGCAAATTGATATTATATCAAAGTATATATCACTTCTAATGACATTTATCATCTCAATGTCATTCTAAGTGCTACTGTTTGGAATTTTTGGGGGTTTAATGAAAACCTCAAACATGTACTTGTGCTGGTGCTAATCTATCCTTGCTTTGTACTGACAGTGATCCTACCAAATCCAACCCAACAACACATAAGCTGTATAGGCAAAGGTAGTTATTATGCTGAATATACTGTAGATCTAAAAAAAAAAAGTTTAAAACAAAGCAGAGTTCACTAGATGCACAAAATGACACTGGTAATTGGGCAATTCTTTTGAAAATGCTGAGAAACATTTTAATCTAATCACTACACTGATAGACTGGTTTTATTTTTTCTGCACGTCCCTCTTACAGCTGTAGGCTGTGCTCCAATTATACCAGACATTTTAAAGCACAGCTGTGTCCTTCTCCAAGTTTTTTTTCTCTTTCAGTAGTTAGCTTGTAGCAGGTGCATGTCTCCTATCTGAGTTATGTGTGTTTTCACTGGCCCTCGCTGAAAGTCGAACATGTCTCGACAAAAGCCACGTTGCACGCTACAGTACATCAAGACCAGACAGAGAAACAAGAAACTGGCCCTGCAGGTGATATATATATAATTTACAGTGATGATAAGAAATGGAGTGGACTAATAGATTCTGGTTTCTTCGATCACAGCTGCAAACTTTTTCCTCTTTAAACCTTTTATATGTTAATTTTCTCGAATACTGTCTTTTACATATGTGCCTGACAAGAGAATGGTAATAACATTCTTGCTGCTTCTGTGCCTGTGTTCCTGCTCTGTTATTAGCAATACTCACAGCTGCACCTCTCAGTTCAGTAGGACAAAACCACATCCTGTGTGATCACAGAATTACCACTGACAGTGTATATGCTTCTGCCAAGGCTACCTAGAAATCTTTCAGTTGGTAATTTTAATAATAGATGATTCAGATAGTAGCACTCAAACAGCACTGTTGAGTGGTTGAAGATGGATACAGAAGTGTGTCATAACCACAAGCTTTGACCACTACAACAAATGAAGGCGTTTTTTGACTAATTGATAAGTGGATAAGTGACAATGCAGCGCAGATAAATGTTACTGTAACAATGTACTGACATGATGAAATAGGAAAATATTGACCTTTTTAAAGGCTAGATTGTTTTTGTCTCGGAGGTGAGCATAGACCTACAGTTTCTCATATAGACCCTATAGTCCCACACAGTGACGCAGGTTAAACATGCAAGAGTGGTCAATGTTAATGAGACAGTGTGAGTAATCTGTTCCACTTGACTTTCTACTAGCTTATAAATAAAGACTAAATAAAGACACAGCAATAAAAAGCACTCTTGCAAAAATCACTCATTCAGAGGTTTACCTGCTGACTTGTTCTCTTATGGGACCAGTATGTTACAATCAGATATTGCTAACTGAGATTTTTCCTGCAGTTTTCTGACTTAATGATTCTAATCTTTTTGTGTTTTAACACTGTTTTAGCATTTACCATTATTCTGTAACAGTCATTTAAAAATGATGGCAAACATTTGTTCAAATTAATAACTAAACAGTTTATTATGGCTAACATTAATCAGGGCTGTTTACTCTCTCACAATGAGCATGAGACACGTGCATTTTTTTTTTGCACAGATGCTTTTATTATACAGTAGTGAAACAGGAAATAATAGGAGAGAGAGGGAAGACACGCGGCAAAGGATTGTTCCGCTGGGATTCAAACTGAGGTTGGCTGCTCATGAGCAAAGCTCTACATGGAGAGCACTCTACCTCTACACCACTGCTGTTCACAGAGACACATACATTTGACTGTCTTCACATGCTCTCATGCCCCGCCCCGCCAACCCCTGGTACCGATAGTCTATCTATCTGATCTATCTGATGTAATCTGTCCCAACGTGCACCCACCCTGCCCCACCCCCAAGCCTGAATGCGACCCGAGCCTGACAGGTATTAAGACATTTATGTCTGAGTCCGTCCAGAGCCCGACATAGACAAATATAAATAAATCATAAATAAATTCAGACAATGTTACCAAGCCTCACTTGAACCCGAGCATCACTCCTAAATATCTGTCCAAACCCAACAGAGCCTGTTGGGCTAAAACATTTAAGACATGCACAAGCAGTGCAGAGTAACTACAGAGAGTCACTACACTACATCATAGTATTCACCATCTTTCCACAACTGTTATTCCACAGAGGTGGCTGCTACATAAAAATTACATTAACACTTGGTCTAAGTAATAAGAAAAGAGTATTTTTATATTAAACCTTTGCAAGAGGATTTCATGGATTCATTACACTGGTAGACTGCCAGTCTGCTTTGATGATGGAGACCAGTTATTGCTGTGCTTCACACTCTGTTTTTAAAAAAAGTGTTTTTTCTTTTTTTTTTTTTTAAAGATTTTTTGGCCTTTATTATACAGTAGTCAGACAGGAAATCATGGGAGAGAGGGGGGGGAGAGACGTGCAGCAAAGGATCGTTAGGATGGGATGCTAACCAGGGTTGGCTGCTCATGAGCAAAGCTCTACATGGCAAGCACTCTACCTCTAAACCACTAAAGTGCACCAACAAAGTGTCCTTTTGACCAAACAGACTAGACCCAACTAATACATAATGTATCACATATTTGGAATCATGTAACTTTTCATAGAACAAGCGAAATAAGTGAAAGTGCAATATTGTGGTGGACCAGTGGAACGTGTGGATTTTTCTATGACTGACTCAAGAGAAGACTTGAGTGCAGGAATGGGTTGATGACGAAAGTGAAACTGAGCTGTGTGTTTGTGGTTTTTATAGTTTTAAGGAGCACACATGAAAGTTGACAACGGTGTCACTGTGACCTTTCACTGTGTCCATACATACACATACACATACACATACACATACACATACACATACACATACATGGACTTATGTACATATCTTGTATGATGGGTGGTAGCACTGACCTGTCTTATCCTGTCTGAGGATGGGCTCAGGTATCCAGAGGGCATGGAGCTCAGGTGGAGTGTCACTGCGTCTGATGGAGACACATTATTATACATACTATACATCACTGATAAGCATCCATATGTGCAGTATGTTAAATGAACTGATTCATCATTTCCTGTTTTAAGCTGCTGTCATTGACACACATTTCCTGCACAGGTGTCTCAAATCAAAAGCCTTCCAGTGACATTTCCATAGTTAATGATGTTGCAAATGTGTGTGCTTTTTCTTAGCTTTCAATACAGCCTGTAGGAGCTTCACATGTTTTGGGAAGACATGATTCATTAACTGATATACTCATTAACAGAAAGTGTGCAAGGAAAAACTGACACATAAAGGTGTTTAAGTTGACGGTTTTTATAAGACATGATCACTTTTTTGCATTTCTTAACAGATCTGAGTGTATACTCTGATACTGACACTGGGGGAAGTTTATGCTGCGGGGATGTAAAGTTTTATATTCTAGTTTTTTAAAAAAAAATTGTTTTCTCCTGTAATTACTTTTTATATTAAATACTCTCTCTCTCTCTCTCTCTCTCTCTCTCTCTCTCTCTCTCTTTTTTTTACAGAGAATATTGTTGGGCTGTGTTAAGTACAAGAACCAGAGTTTAGTGTGACCGCACTAATGGAAACGAATGCTGTGGATACCGGTATGTACATTTTCTTGAATTTTCCATGATAGTAAGTCATGATAGTGAAGAGAATTATACCCTCTGTCAAAGTTTTTTTTTTTTTTTAACATGATGAGCCTTTATTTATCCATGCTGAGCACACCACCTATTACTGTAGAATTTAGGGATATGTTTAAATACAGCTCGTAAAAAGGAGCACTGGTTTGCCTTTGTTTTACTTACCATGAGGATCTGTCACTTGCACAGGATAATTGGCCTCTAAGGACTGTGGAGAAGACAAGGACAGACAGGATAATATTAGAAAGTCAAATGAGTGAAGCTAAAAAAGAGAAACCTGAGAAACTCTGAGTATTTTTTTTTTTTTTTTGCGGGAGCTTCATATTCAGCCTCTTTATGAGAGCGTGGCAACATTCAATACACAGTCTGTAACTGTGGAAGAAAATGACTCTCTGTGTGCAAAGACGGGCAACAGCTTGCTATGACTTGTCTCACAATGAGCCCTTGGGCGCTCGCAATCACAGCATGGCGTGTTCAGTTATGCTACATTTCTTAGCAGATTATTGTAAGACTCTTCTTTTTAAGGAGGAACAATGACAAATCAGCACAAAGCAAACTGGAAACAAGACAAGTTGAGACAATGACACAGTCAAACAGACATAGTAAGGGAGGGGGGGGTAAATAATATATGTATGTATGTATGTATGTATGTATGTATGTATGTATGTATGTATGTATGTATGTATGTATGTATGTATGTATGTATGTATGTATGTATATATATGTATATTAAAAAAACTGTACTCACGAATTCTGCCACAAAGCTGGTTGTGTCTGTATCCTCCACAGGTTCAGAGCTGATTCTGTCTGTAACCACAAACAAAGAAGTTTCAGTTCTGTGTGTGTGTGTGTGTGTGTGTGTGTGTGTGTGTGTGTGTGTGTNCACCAAGACTCACTTTCTACATCAAGTATATAACTGTTTGAATTGTTGCATTGAAAAGCCACATCATCAACCTATTGAGTGTATTGTAGAATGAGTGTGTTACATAGTTTGGACATGTAAATATAGACAGTAGGAATGGGCAGCAAAGACACATGGTGATCAGGTAGCATTAGAAACTTGGAGCACAAGACTTTTCCATGATGTCGTTTGATCTTATTATTCAGTACTTATCTAAACTATATCATTTTTTGTCAAAAAAAAAGAAAAAGTATGAGTGGGTGAGCTTTCCCTCCCCTTTGTCCTTGGATAAAACAGATCAACTTGTAACAGTGCACTAAAGCTCCTCGGAAACAATAAAAATACTGTTCGGCAACAAGATGGAAAAAAGTCTTAAATCAAATGCCCTCAGCACTGAAAAGGAATATTTCTTTTCAAGCAAGCACAGTCAAGATTGAGTCGGGAGAGCAGCACAAAGGCGGCTTTTCAGCTTCCAGAAAAAAATACCTGTGAGCTTCATGTGTCTACGTCACTGTGAAGCCATTGTATCCAAATAGAACCGCTCTGGCCTTTCTTGGGTTACACTCTTATGACGACGACGCTTTAATTTGCATTTGAGGGGGAGAAACTAGAATTAGGATTAAGCGATCGGGTGTAAGCGGTCTCGTTTCCTACATGTGGCTTTTAAGGAGTTGTTTCACCTGAGAGGGAGCAGTCATGTATGTAGGTCACACACACACACACACACACACACACACACATCTACAGAGTCATGAACGCTTGCCCTCTTGCTTTTAAATATTCCTTTCCAAAACATATGTAGCATGATGTTATAATCTTTCAGTTTCAGTCTTTTCAGTTTCCGAATACATGTGCCAAATCATAACTGACCTATAAACTGATGCAACATTAAATGTTGTGTGTGCATCAAAGCCTAATATTACATATTAATGAGTCACACCAGTTGCATTGTTTCTTCAACTACACACACACACACACACACACACACACACACACACACACACACACACACACACACACACACACACACACACACACACACACACACACACACACACACACACACACNAGAAATACTCACTAAAGCATCAAATTGTGGATTCATCTGTTACTAAAAATAGCCCAAAACAAATGCGCCACTTCCTCCTGTTTGAATAAGATTTTCAATAAGAAAACCACAGAATAACACCACACTTATCCTTTAATTGCAATTCAAACTGTAGTGGTTGTTGATATTTCTGTATTGTGCGGTTTATTACTGATGTCTACAAAATAAAAGTCTTCAGTGGTCAGCCATTAGTAACTCTGACATTCACAGAACTCACATGGGGAAGTTGGTATGACACACACACACACACACACACACACACACACACACACATACACACAAAAATTTACATATCAATTATGCATACTTTTGTGTATTATGTAGTATGCATACCATTGTGTAAGGTCTGATGACACTTAGAGTAGTATATACACTAGGACTTTTATTATTTATTTATTTGTTCTTGCAGCGGTCGTTGTTTTGTTTTATGTTGTAATGCAGCCTTTAAAAGCAAGAAAAGTCAACATTCGATATATCACAGTATTACAATGTTCAAAATAATGAAAACAAATAAAGAGTACATATACATAGAATTCTGAAGCATTAAGTAGTAAGCGCCATATAAGTCTAACCGTCTTTTTTCAGTGCACAGCAACTGCATTTCCTGGCATTTCCTGGTATCAACTGCCTTGTCTAGCGAGGATGGTGGATCCCTCAGACATCAAAGCAGGTGACAGCGAAGTGTAATCTATTGAAGGGGAACTGATGGGTAAATTCCAGCGTCACCACAGCTTCTGTATACCAGCCCACACAGAACTACTAGGAAATGTTGACATGTTACACTTAACTTCCATGTTACTTTCAGATTCTCTATTTCTAGAGATGAAGCGGTTATTGAGCGTGGAATGAATAATTCGTGGAGAAACTTGCCGTGTTAAATGCATTACACGCTTTCTTTTCTTGTTGCTGTGAGATGCAGTTAAACTGTCTTCATTATTATTATTATATTAAAAGTTCCACGCATTGATTTATCTTTTTAAATGGCTCTTAATACCACTGCACTTTACAAGCAACATCACTACTGACTGCTGCTTGATAATCACTCTGTTTGTGTCCAAGCTGTGTGTGCCTCCCTCTTTCTCTCCCTGTTTTCCCCTCTATACCAGCACCCATCTTGAAACCCGCTCTGCTTCCATGGTTGTCACCCCACCTCCCCTCGGCAAGAGTTCAGGCTCACCTCATGTCTCTCTCCTTCTCTCTCTTGTGTGAATCAAGTCTTTCCTTGTCTCTTCTGCTGTATATGTGAATGGTGTGAGGTGAGTCTCTACTGTGTGTGTCTCGGGTCTTATTCTGTATTAGTAGCACTTAAAAGCTACTTGGAATCCTCTTCATGAATCCATTCTAGTAGTGTTATGTTTGTTTAATGCTGCATCCTGTAATATGTTATATTTTCTACAAACAACATCTATCGCACATCTATCCATTTGGGGACTTGTACCTCGTCTGTGTTGTCTGTGGCTCATCTTGAGGTTTCATCCATTTTTTTAAAACTCCCATTCAATTTATTATCAGAGAGTTTTTCCTCATTCAAATGGAAGGTCTAAGGACACAGGATGTTATATTGATGTACAAATGATGAAGCCACCATTAGCAAATTTGCTGCTTTATTACTGAGCGTAAAAATTGGTATCGTTTTAAGATAAAATAAGATAACATGCACTTTATTGTCCCAAATTTGTCTTGGGCTAAAAAGATTGTCGCAACACCCTAACACTGGATTATCAAAAAGTGGTTTGCAGATGAAGCTTTAAACTGAATCAATATGAATCAGATTACAACTTTCACTTTTCATTTTAAAGCACAACATCATCTTCAAAGAACAATATGCAACATTGCATGGTGTGTTTAATGTAATATCAGCACCCAATATGACACAACACAACAGCAAACCAAAAGACACTTTTGTGTTAACATTGTGGTTATAGTTATTAAATTATGGTTAAGGTATGTTTTTTGAGTAAAAAGGTGTGAAAATGGTAATGAAAACACAAATGTTTCATTGCAGGTTTGATTACATCAGTTTTTTTTGTGAAAGCTGGGCATTACACTACATGTTATCCACCAACCTAATTTTTGAGTCCTTACTATAAATACATAGATAGATAAATAGTTTATTAATCCTGAAAGAAAAGAAGGTTTTCACTAGCCAGTATTAGCTCAGGTCAAACAGTTAGTCACCCCAAAGAAGGAAGAAGAGAGAAAAAAAAATCATACTATTTCCCGTGTTGGTGACATCATCTTCAAAGAACAACATGCAACATGGCGTGCCACAAGGTTCTAACCTGGGTCCATTAATATATTGCACACTATTCATGCAAAATGAAAAATGGTTTCAAAGTACATCAATTCAAGTTTCTTCTGTGAAAGCAGGGGACATTACATGACTATCCACAGTACTTTCCGCTGCCATATAAGGGGCCCACCACTTCCTGTGTTAGTGCTCAAATTTCTGAAATCTAAAACATCAAGACATCAAAATCATAGACTGTAATTATTGGTACAGTCATAACAAAACTTATCAAGCTATTTCTCCCTTTGCAGAGAGACATCTCAGCAGTGAATCGTCGACCCTCAAACGTTCCTAAATGCACAGAGAAAATGACTTTTCAAATCGGTCCTGCATGCAGTGGCAGGAGCAATGTGAATATGAAGTAAAACTAACTAAAATGTGTTTGTATGATCTACTTTGTATGTAAAATATAGGTGATTTATACTTAATCAGCTAAAACTTAACATTGAACCCCCTGGGAGGTATTCCCCTTTAAACACAGTGCAGCAAGTATTAGGAGCTAGAGCCAATTATCAAGTGTAAGTCGAACCCCAGATCAGTTGAGCATTGTTTCTCCCTCTCTAGGAATGCGAGGGCATGTAACTGCACGCTCTGGATAAAGTTCAAGAGATGAAATATAAACCACATCATAATACATTGCTTAGGGGCCATAATTCCACGCAGGTGAACCTAGCTCGTCTCCATTTTTTGACCACCCATGTCTCTTCTGAAAGGATAAAGTGCCGTTTCTAAGCAGCCTGTGTAGTGGGCCGCTTGCTTTGTCGTGAGTTTGTTTCCACGCATGACTGGAGGTGAATGGCATGCCAATACCTGACCCAGGCCGCGGCACAGTCTAGACTGAGAGCAGCTCCAGCATTGTACACACCTTGTATGTACAATCTTAGCTGATGGTGGGTGGTAAGCATGTCTCTCTCGCTGTGTTTGTGTGTATCCTGAAGCTGCGCGGGATTTAAGTGTTATATATTCGTGCTTATGCTACCTCTTCAATTGCATGTCGCTGAATCAGAATGGATGTTTCTTCTCAATCGCAACAACACAAAAATGCAAGCACTTCAAATTCACTACTTTTATCAGAATCATCTTACGTGGCCTTAAAGGAACATTTCAGCCTTAGGGGAAATTATACTTATACAACAGTTTGTGGTTTCAGCAGGAACTGGAAACAGTTCTTGAAAAGCAAACACGACTAAACAATAAAAAAGACGGGGGAGTTTTTGAAGCCTCCAGTAACGACAATACACAGAGACATGATTTCCCTGTCACATGCCAGCGTGAATGTATGCTGGCCCCAAAATGTAATTTTCCCATACGTGCTTAAAGAATGGTAACTATTTTTCTTAGCATTAGCAACACTCTGAAAGAAGTGTCTTAGCAGTGATAACAGGATTTGATCCATTCTGCCCAATAACATTTGGAAAGTCTAGTAGAGCCGCATGATTAAATGACTTGATCCTATTCATGTGAGCCCGCTCTGACAGTGCAAGTTTCACAGACTCACTAATGAGAAATGCTCTGTGAGGGCTAGTTCACCTCGATACATCCACGACCGCATTATTCGAGAACTAGTTCCACTCCACTATGTAAAGATAAATTGCTGTTTTCATATTTCTGTTTCAGCAACATCCCTCTCCAGAAAATAATGTCCTCGTTCCTGTGGATAATCCCCAGAGAGACGCTCAACAGTTTCAGCTGGAACTACTTTTTTTTTTCTTTTTTTTACCAAAGAAATAGTCCTTACAAAATCAACTAATCTTAACAGCTATTGAAAATGAGCCTTTCTACAAGCACTGACACATTGATAATGTTGTTCATTGTCCCTGTAAAAAACAAAATTGCATTTACCTCCACCTTAATACTAATGTAATATGCTAATGCCTTAATGTGTAGGTGGTAAGTTCAGACACAGATTTCTCAAAATGTAAACAAAAATGATCTGTATGGTAGAAACAATGAGGAAATAAGAATTTATAAATATACATTTATACAAATCCTACATAAAGGGCTTCTCAGTGGACACATCAACTCATATATTTTTGATCACCCGCCTCTACAAACCCATATTAGTGTAACTGTAAACCTGAAGCTGAACTAAAACTAAAACTGCACATTCCAGCTCCGTGTATAGACTTACACAAAGTCTGCCATAAATTACAGTTTAGTAATGGAACTACAGCATATACTTGGATCATATAGGATTGCAGACAAACAGCCATTAACCCACAGTGTGATTCAACACATGTTCATTATCCTGCACCAACACAGTGTGTGTGTGCGTGTGTGTGTGTGTGTGTGTGTGTGTGTGTGTGTGTGTGTGTGTGCGTGCGTGTGTGTGCGTGTATGTGTGTGTGTGTGTGTGCGTGCGTGTGTGTGTGTGTGTGTGTGTGTGTGTAAAAGTACATCTGAGTACTACAGGCAGGAAAAACAAAAGGCAGACACCAGGTGTGAATGTGTGTTCACATGGATGTATACAGTCATGTGATCATGTTTGTTTCTGTGGAGACTAACAGGTGATAGACAACCATTCATCTGGCTCTCTTCTATAATGACTAGAAAAGTTGTGATTGAGCTGTTATCTGTCTGAAAATGAGACGAGGAAAGTGATGTGTCATCACATGTGTAATTTCATATGAGTCACAAGAATGATGTCTAAACAATGCTCAACTGAGGAGGGGGAAATACAACATCCTTTCTCAAGATATATTTAAAAGCTGTAACTAGGTTACAGGTTACTAAGGCGAGGTCCACTTCATTATATTATATCTATAACCTGATGAAAAGACATTTTTAATTGTTTATGACTATACATAACATGAAATCATTTATAATATGTCATATTAACACTTATTTTATATTATGAAAACTGTGTTATAGTTACATTAACAAACACTTGTATCTGCATTACTGTGTGTTAGAAGCCACTTAAATGCTTATAGCATGAGAAAGTTAAAGTGCAGCCATAGGAGATGTATGATCCTGAGTCATATTTCTAGGAATTTAGAGAGGTCAGTGATGTAAGGGAGATCTTAATATCTATATTTAGTTATTTTAAAATGATTAAGTTGCACTGCTTTTAGGGAAAAATGTAGAATTCACCATCATGATTAGACTATATATGTGGTGACATGGCAATGGGTTTGAAACAGCATTTACACCATATGTTTGAAGATAATAATAATAATAATAATAATAATAATAATAATAATAATAATAATAATAATAATAATAATAATAATAATAATAATAATAATAATAATAATAAAGACATAACATAAGTGGCAGTTTATTAACTGACTATAAATAATATATGCACAAAATATGAAGCAAAATTGTCCTCTGAATTATATATTTACTAATAAATTAGAATGTGTTTTTGACGTCAGTCTGGCAGCAGCATGGTTGCCAGGTCGTGTAGAATCCTTATCACTGATCTTCCACTTCATCATGACACTTCCTTTGTCTTTTCAGCTCTTTGTTTACTTCTTTAACAGCAGCGGTGATGCAAAGGGGCACCTGAAATGTATCCCACATTTCCTAACACTAATAATACATTTTAAAAACCTCTTAACATACCTAATGGGCATATCTCTAGTTAGCTAACATTTAACACCTAAAGGCTCTCATCTCCTCCGTTTGCTGCCTCTGGCTGCGTTATTTTGCTGATCCTTTTGCATTGTCTTCAATTTTCTGTCTCCTCTTGGCATTCTGTAATCACAGGGTAACCTAATGCTGATCTCCCTCTCTACAAGTGCAAGTTAATCCAAGATAAAGGGCTGTTTGAATAAAGAATACGCTAATGATTTCCTTTAAAGGTTTTACTACACCACAAGGCTGATTTCAAGTTTGTACCAAATATTTATTACAGAGGTGGCTTAGTATGTATCCATGTGACATTTAGGCCTGTCCAAAGCATGTCATGGAGCTTTGGGCAGGCCTAAACTAAACTTAGAAAATACACTTTATAAACATTAATGATGCATCATTAATAAAATTGTAATCCATACACTTGTTTCAGTTGAAGCATAGCATGCTATGTGACTCATACCTTAACACAATGTAGGATCAAACTTAACACTTTAACTTCACACAGCTTAGCAAACAATCTACAGCAATCTAGTGTGAGATCACTACTGAGTAATACTGCGCCAAAATCATCATAATGTCAACTGTAGTAACTGCCACTTGCTTTTAAAGATGCCTCATCCTACATAGACGTTACATTCACTTCTACTATAATAGACAGTTTACTTCACCATAACGGCATCTTATAGGTTAAAAGTATCTCGTGTTTTTCTGCAGTGCCATACGTCCTATACACTACATGTTTTGCTTTAGAGGACACACACCTCTGCACTTCGAAATCATCACATCTAAAATCAGATAAGAAATGAAAACACTCTTCTTTCTGGATCAAATAAGTAACGCAAACATCACAGCTGCTCTCACTATCTTTATCTTCATCAGTAAACTGTCTCCACCATAGTCATTATTTCACTTTTCTATGTATTTATCTGTATTTTTCTTTACTCTTAAGTTTTGTCTTGTATGTCTCTCCACAGCAGTGACACCCGAAGAGACCTTAAAGGTGTTTATCACCTCCTGCTGCACATTTCTCTTTTGTTGTGTTCGTTATCGTTTCCTTTTCTTAATCTCCAAAAACAATCTGCATGTACTTTTTTTGTATTATGTTTTTTTCCTTAAGTGCAATATATTAACACAAACACTGTGCACACTGTATGTTGTTTTTGTTCACAAGTAGGGTACGTACACCCTATAGAGCATGTGTGTGTGTGTGTGTGTGTGTGTGTGTGTGTGTGTGTGTGTGTGTGTGTGTGTGTNTGTGTGTGAGTGTGTGTGTGTGTGTGTGTTTGTGTGTGTGTGTGTGGGCACGGGGGATTAGACTCTATTAAAGGTTAAAAGTTATATCCATAAACTATTCTTACAGTGCAGCATCAGCCAAAAGGGATTTTTCACAACCTGGCAACCCAAATGTATTAATAGGGGTTTATTAAGCATTAATAAAGTTACAGTTTATATTACATACAAAAAAATCTCAGGAAACACTGGTAGCACTGCTGTGAACCTAGACTTTAGTTAAATTAACTCATCACATCTAACAACCACATCTCGCCTATTGCATACCCACTGTAGGATGTTAACCCTTTGTTCTATTAACGCTCCGTCGCACAGGATGGATGGAGTTCACGCATGTTTAAATTATATCTCAGCATGTGAAGGGTCATTGGGTTTTCCCAATTTTAAAGGGATTTTTTTTTTTTTTTACATCGTGGAAATTCTAAACTTGTGGTTTGAAAGGTCTCACACTACGAATAACTGTCTGATTCCTCACCCCGAATGAATTCCAATGAAGTCAAAGATTACAAAATAGTAGGCTATATTTTATAATAGTATATATAGGAGAGATAATATAACACATTTAGGAAGTCAGAGTTTCCATTTGTGACTCACATAACATATAAATGACAATTATAACATATGAGAGGATCAACTGTAAACTAACTCATGAGGTGGCTGCAGTGGAAAAGGAATATAATATATTTTACTTACCAAATGGTTCCTTACACGCCCTCAAACTGCTCATTTTCGAACCCGTGAAGTCTCCCATGCAAGGGAAAAATGTACGAGGACAGAGATGTAAAGTGTCTCTATGCTGTGCAAGAGTGAAAACAAGACAGTATTCCCGTACTGCGAGGAGAAAAAGAGAAAGCGCCAGTGCCAGCCCCGCGGCGGCGGCTCACACTCAAATGAAACACCTTCAGTGATGAAAAGGTAGATGGATTAATGCTGTCTTCACGGTACCCTCGGAAATTGTAACACCCTATTTCGGAAGTCGGTCATAGAATAGTCAACCACATGAGATGTGCGGGGATGGAGGGTGGAGATGTGTGAAGAAAAAAAAAAGTGAGGCTATTTTAAGTGATATCTAATGAACGCGTATATCCTTTGTTACAGTTGTAGTTAAAGCTCAAATTCAATGTGTAAAACTGTGAAGTAACATTTTAAACATGCACAATCTCTCTGTATATATGCTCGCACGTATTGATGTAGATGTGTGTGTATATATATGAGTATATTTGTCTGGTATAGTTTAAGAGTTGTCTCTTTACCTTGATGTAAATGTATGATTACCTATATAACCCTATATAAGTAACCCTATATAACTGCTGATTAACTGTACGTTTTTGATTATTTTAAGGAGGTATAATGTGCTAATAGAACCCTGCATCTCATCCTGAATTCATAGAGGATTTAGTGTATGCATAACTTTCATCATTCTGTGTTTATATAACTGTATTGTTTTTTTTTATATGTTAATTGTAGAAGCCAGGATGAGTAGCTCTTGCCCAGTGCAATGGCTAATAGTAGATCCTGATACACTAAACTCAGCTAAATCATCTGTTTTCTTACATGAATATTTCAGAAAAAAAAGTGAGAGGTAAGAGGAAGGATAAAGTATTTAAGCAAAGACGTAAAGCTGATCAATATATAGATCAATTATTAAGGGACTAAGCAGGAAGCAGTAAGTGGTCTTGAAAGAATGTTGTATTGCTGGGTGGTAGCTTGGACACTGGCATTGGTAATTGTACTGTAGGAGTTGGAGCACAGGAAGAAACATAGCTTACAATATAATGATGACGTGTACAGTAGGCTGAATTAGGAATATGTGGTATGTTGGTGACTGTAGAAGCTGAAGTGACATAAATACATTTAAAAAATATTAAAAATAAAGCCACTGTCAGACCAGACTGGAATATGGAGGATAGTTAAAGTACATTTCATTTCAATGCATGGATCCAGTTTATGATCTGGTTTATTATACGTGTGATTGTAGTATGTATATTATTATCCATCCTTCTCTATATATAGATTATAATTAATTAGATTTAAAGTAGATATTTTGCATGGGAAGGTTTTGCTAAAGCTAGGGGTTCAATCCAGCCCACTGAAGATTACAAAAAATAATTTCAATTTTTTTACCACAATTGTCTTTTACATTGAAATTTGAAGACTTGTGTCTGTCTAGACATTAAAGCATCCCTGCTCCCAAGATGTTTCCTGTCCAACCACCACACTGTTAACCTCTAACTCCCATCAATTTAATTTAATATCCATAGTATTATCTATTTGTATCCTCTTATTGTTTTTCATTCACAACCAACTCTATCCAGTATTGTTCCAGAGTTGATTGTATTGTATCTTGTCCCATTCTTCATCTGTTGTCGATGAATGCCTAATTTGGAGATACTGATATAAGTCACTAGATACAAAAACTGTGTCGAAGTTCAGATTCAGATATACAGTTATTAAAAGAAAAAATGGGATGTGTCAATAAAATCAGTAACATATATTCATTTTATCTAGTTATATATTTAGGGTCATTATCATGGCAGAGAGATAGTGAAGGGAGTTGTCTATGGTGCTTTGTGGAGAGCAGGAAGTCACTTTTATAATGATGATGGTCAGAGGATATGACTGTCTGACTACATAAACCCACAGATGGGTAACTGTGTCTCCTTAGCAGAATAACAAACCAATAGGCTAATTTCCATTACCATAGATGGACTCCACGGACAGTTGTCACCTCCAGAGGTTCTCTGATGACACTGCTGTCGTGTGATATGTGTCAGAGGGGAATGACTGTGAGTACAGGAACGTCATTGTTTTGTTGACTGGTGTCAGTTAACGACAGCAAAACAAGGGAGATATGGATGACTTCCACTGAAAACCCTCCAATATTTCACCAGTGGACATCCAGGGACTTGACATTGAGAGTGTGAGCACATACAAGTACCTGGTTGTCCACCCTAAACAACAAACCGGACTGGTCAGATAGCACCGACTCTCTTTAGAAGAAGGGTCAGTGTCATTTACAGCTGCTGAGGAGGCTGGCATCGTATGGTGTGTGCAGGTCACTGCTGAGAACCTCCTTGACTCTGTGGTGGCATCTGTAGTCTCTTATGCAGTGGTGTGTTGGGTGGGTGGGGGGTGGGATGTCTCAGTCTGTGGCTGTCCCCTGGACTCCATAGAGGTGGTGGGAGAGAGGATGGTTTTGGCCAACCTGTCCTCCATCATGGACAACACCTCCCACCTTCTGCATCAGACTGTGAGGGCTTTAAGCAGCTCCTTCAGCAAGAGACCCTATACCCCAAGTGTAAGAAGAAGCTCTTCTGCATGTTCTTCATTCCCTCTGCAGTCAGACTGTACAACGCTGCACTATGATTGCACCTGAAGTTCCCCATTTTTCCTTCAAGTTTCTAATTTTATTATTGTATATAAATAGATGTATGCTTTAATTGCACTTTAAGTTCCCTATTTCCCTTTAATTTAGAGGAGACATGACACAAATAGCATCGATCAGTTTCATTTTTGGTCTTTTTTTTAGGTTCTTCTTTTATTAGCTCTCTTTAGTTCTCCACTAAATCCTGAGACAAAACCCTTAAAGTAAAGAGACAGTGCTCTTAAATAAAGTTACAAAATAAAAAGTTAAAATAGACTAGAAAGCTTTGGTTTGCCACTTTAAGACTGTTCACATTATAACAGGGGTTAGGGTTAGTAATTTGATCTCTTGTTCACATTACATATTGATTAGTAAAGCTTTAAATGATTGGTTCTTGATACTCCAACACTAACTCTCTATATTGCGTCAAGGCAGTTCTGAGAAATGCTTATAATGATATATCATTATAACTAAGCTATAAGACAGTACACTGTCTAATAGCAGGTAGAAGGACAGACATTGATGATAGCTTATAGATGTGTTAGTCATGCTCTGCTGGTTCATACTTGAATATACTGTCTACATACTTCTTGACATATACTGTACTCTGACCAATAATGGATGAATTCCTGTGAGTCCTTATGACTCATCTATTGACATTTCACTGAGCACTATCAGCAAATCAGTCCAAACCGCAAACATCTTCTTTATGAGCATACATGTTATAATAGATGATGTATGAATTAAAAACCTAAAATGCACTTTCCCTAAAAGGTTACAGTACCTGTAAATAAAAAAACATAAAGTCTGTCCATTTCATTAAATCTAACAACCTTTCTCTAACTAAATGATATATCATCAATGGTTTTCATAGCCAGAGTCAACATTAATTATGGGTTATATAATTCTTATAAGGGGGATAGTGTATTATTAATAACCACAATAAAACAACTGAAAACTGAAGAAAAGTTTATAGGGTAGATCTTGAGACTGGGGTCAAGGATCATCTGCTTTTTCTTTAGACTGAAGAGTCAGAGTCATTTTTTATTGTCCCTCAGCAGGAACATTTGCTTTGCAGTGTAGGATGACCAGGTATAATCAAAGACATCAGTAACAATAATGCCAATAGACAGACATTTAAAGGTTGATAATGTAGAATGGGGCAGAATACTGCCATCTAGTGTGTCTAGGTCATGGTCGCAACAACAAAAAAATATTCCGGCAGTCGTGTTGCCTGGTAGTATTAGGATTAGGGTTAGGGTGAAAGGGAAGACTTTGAAGGTATGTAGGCATACAGCTTTAC
>JANJYP010037497.1:0-32094 GCA_024605115.1 Rastrelliger brachysoma
ATTCTGTACAAAAATGAAGTATCTGAAAACAACACATTTGAAATACAAAGTTAAATGATAACGATTGGAATAAGTTAGCAATTTATACCTTGTGTGTCTGTGTAAGTTTATAATCTATTCTGTGAAAATGTGTGAAATCACAGGGGGATTTACTGAACACTGTATTAACTGTTCAAGTTTTGCATTCGTGAACATCTGTTTCAGCTTGCTCCTACAAAAACAAGCGCACTTGTTCTGAGCACTGAAACTGTGCACTTTCTTAATGTGTATATGAAAGCTCTGCACTTCAGACAGGATTAACAGTATTGGAAGCTGAAAATGTACATTGAAGATAAGGTAAACCTCCACATTTGACTCTGTGTTGCCTATATACTGTAGTTCTGTGTGTGTAACAGGTACTGTTTTTGCACTTGGCACCACATGTTCCAGTGCAGTGTTAGAATCAGAAACTCATTGATCTCTTAAGTGCATTAAATTAAAGTATTCATCAAATTGTAACTTTTTTAATTATGTCATGCTTGAATGTTGCACAAGTGTGAACTCATTTACCTCTGGCAAGCCTGGAGCGGACAGCACTTCTTCCACACTTTTGAGAAAAGCCTGGGTGGAAGAAAATGGACATCACGGAACTGTTGCATCATGTGCACATGGGTGGGCATTGTGTCTGTGTGTGAACTGGTTTTGGAAGTGTAGCATGTGTGTGTGTTTGTGTGTGGAACTGTGCTCTGAGACCTGTGTGAGGTTGTTGGCAGTGTTGTGAGGAATGGTCCTATTGGGCAGCGCCTTCAGGAAGCCCAACATTGGCATGGACTCTGGGTCCTGGGAGCTTTGGACCTCCTCGTGCTGGCTGTCGATGACAGCAGAACTCACTTCAATGGCTCGCTGGGGAGACAACACATGAGGCATCAAATGAGGTTTATCAGGAGGTCGTTTCCGAAGGACCATGCTGTTCCAACATACACAGGATGTTTAAAGTGACTGATAGCCTGAGTTTGTGGGGAAGAGTTTTTGTACAAGTGATTCAGTGTTGCTTTCTTTCAGGATAGTGCCCTACAGGGAGCCATTTTGTGTGCAGTGGTGAGCAGCTGTCTCCACTTTCTCTTATTTCTTTATCCATTTTCTACCTCTAAAGCCCTTTAATAAACAAGACCGTTCTATTCACATGTGCTGTCAATATCCTTTTTTCTTCAAATGGAAACAATAGTTCAATAAAAAATAAATTATTTGCATTCAAGGAGAAAAAGACGTTCATCCTGTTGAGTAATCATGTTTGTACATATTTTGGCAGTAAAACTGTATACAAATTCCTCACATCATTTCTATGTGAAAAACTTTCACGTATCTAGTATATGCAACATCAAACTTACAGCTGTTGGTAAAGTTAAAGTGACTTCTTTGGAGACACTGGGCGTTGTGGTAGCAACCATGTCTTGACCTGGAAAAGACAAAAATCAAGATATCAGATATAATTCACTCCCTAAAAAGTATTAACATTTAGATAGCCTTTGCTTAAGTGTGTACTCTGTGATCTTTCCATTTTTAAGGCATTTTTGTTATTTTGTCATTTGTCCTTTGTTGAACCTGACTGAGCTAGCTGCTTTAATGTAGCTGGATTTTATCACCATGCAGCATTAACAGTTTACAAGGCTGGACTGTGCCCAGTCATGAAAGGAGATGGAGCACAACCTTCACAAAAGTGGGATAATCAACCACATAATACTCTGCCACTAACTTCTGTACAAGATTATACAATTTTATGTCTTTGCTGTCATTTAATAAAAACAGCACTAACTAGCTACCAGAAATGTCCATACATGGATCTACATTAGAGGTATCAGCCTGAACCATTCCTGCTCTTCTTTGGTTCAATGCAACATTTTATATGTGTGCTCTGGAGAAGTACAAATATTTTTCTGTAACCATAACAGTTGGACTCTTTGTGTCTGGTAGTGGTCTGTAGAATATATCATGCTTATGGTAACAGCTTTGGAGAAGAAATCAAGGCAGCGTATTCTTTATGCTTCACACATTATGATCAGTGTGAGTTCAAACTAATAACATCATATTATTACCTGACACACAATAGAGGAGGCAGCTTACACCCTTAATCATTATGTTTCACACACAACAGAAGTTAATTTGGCTTGCAAGCTGAAAAGGTGAATTTCATCAGGCTTTGATCATTTGTCAGACAACCATGAAATTTGATAATTGGCTATTTCATACAGCAGAATGGTATTATTTCTAAATCCTAATAAACATCAAGATGTTTTTTGTCCATTTATGGCACTTTCCTAACCAAAGGAGGTAAACAGAAAGTGAACAAAAACAGACAGGAGTTCAGGGGTTTTGTCTTAGCATGTTTTAACCTGTCAAATTAAATCAAAATGATGTGCCCCCTGCAACCCAGCATGCCTCCGCACTTTTATAAATACTTATAAGGCAGAACTATGTGAGCCATGGCACTTATTATTGTCGAAGGTCAAGAAAATGTTTTGTGCAAGAGCCATTTGACAGGGAGGTGGGGTATATTTGTATAGTTTAATATCTTGTTGTTATGCATGAAAGCTGTGGGTGGAATGCGAACACGGATATTGCCTTTTAACCCGTATTTCCTCAGAGCTGAGTCAAGAAGGAGGAAGCTTTATAACAGACATGCCATCTTCTAGAATGACAGGAAATACTTTGAAATGGACCATGATGTCCTACCTATGGCTGCACTGTAGTAGAGCAAGATCTCGTTAGGAGTAAGGGCCCTTTCCCAGATGACAAATTCATCAAAGGCCCCTGTTACATAGTGTCTGTAATCCCTGTTGCTAGTTCCAATGACAAGGTCAGTGTGGGGATCGCCATAGTTTTCTGAGACATTGCCAGTTTTGTCCTCAGCAGATAGGGTACCATTGATGTAGACCTTCAAGCCGTCCACATTTGTCCATGTGAACAGAATGTGGGTCCAGTAAGGCTCTAAAAGAGGAAACAGAAAAAAAACAAACATTTTCTGTAAGTCTTATATATCATTCTTTCGGGGGCATAACTCCTCTTTTCCTGGTAATCTGCTTCTTTTTTCAAATATATCTTATAAATACATTATCAAACACTTGGATTCTAGTTAAAAGGTTACTGTCAAAGCATGAATCAGCTTAAAATGCAATTGTGATGTCTCTGGTTTGGTCTTTGTTTTGCCGTGCTGCCGGCATTCAGGTTCAGCTTCTGGTTCTGTGATGGGCNGGTATAAGTTTAAAATGCAATTGTGATGTCTCTGGTTTGGTCTTTGTTTTGCCATGCTGCCGGCATTCAGGTTCAGCTTCTGGTTCTGTGATGGGCATAACATGTTTGGCTACAACTTGAGAGCACCTGCTTTCTTTTGGGCAATGCAGCTGTGGTTTCAGTTTGAATTGTTATACAGAGACATGGATGAAGGAGCATCAAACCTCTGCCCCTGCTGCGACTACTATGGTGTGAAAAGAGGAGACTATGATGAGCAGAAAGAACAGAAATCCCTGGGAGGAAGACTAAGCATCATTGTGGTTAACACTTGGCAGTGCCATTTATGTAATTTTATCTCCTAAAAGAGTTTGGAAAAAAAATATAATCCTGACATACTAGGTCCTGATAATACTGNAAGACTATGATGAGCAGAAAGAACAGAAATCCCTGGGAGGAAGACTAAGCATCATTGTGGTTAACACTTGGCAGTGCCATTTATGTAATTTTATCTCCTAAAAGAGTTTGGAAAAAAAAATATAATCCTGACATACTAGGTCCTGATAATACTGCTAGCAAAATAGCAGAAAGCTATAACAGTTCACTTTCTCGTTTGGGAGCCCTTGCTGATTTTAACACCTGTTACATAAGGGGACATCTGCCAAAACCAAAGCAACATGTCACTTCTTCTACTTGCTGCACTCAAATCTTAAACTGTACTGTAGAAATATTTAAGACAAATATAAAGCAGTCGGCCGACCGCCCTTGGATAGTTTGGATTTGTAATTAATCTCCTTCCCAAGTACAGAGCCAGAGTGAAAACACAAAAAACCACCGAGGAGATACAGGTGCGGCAAATTCAAGAGACTGCTTTGAGGGAAAATATGGGTCACCTTTTTTTTTTTTACTCATGTCTGGATGGTAATGAACTTACTGACACTGTAACCTCCTACAATAATTTCTACAAATACTCTAACATCATGATGGGAAGAGAGGGTAAGAAGCAGGAACATCATGCTGTGAATAATCCAATCTTTGACAATGAGCTGAATTTTTTCTACAGCACATCTGACAGCTGCTTTCTAACATCGTTTCAGTTCCCAAAAAAGGCATTAGCTACTTTGGTTCATGATTTATGTCTTGTCCCTGTAAGTCAATAGAGAAATATTTACTAAATCGCCTCACTGCTTTTGTCACTTAAGTCGATTCACTATATTTTAATGTTTTGTTGGATACGGCACAGTAGGGTAACCTGAACAGTGAATACAGGAAAAAGCTGGCAAGGATCATCAATGTGGCCAGTAAATTAATCAGAAGGCCCCGGAGACAGTTAAAGGAATGGGGGGGGGGGTTTCTCTTTGTATCACAGAGAAACCTTCACATAGTTTCTCCAGATTTGTGGAGCTAAACTTTGGTAGGCGGACACCTCTGGTAATGTAGAATGTAAGAAGAAAGAAACTATTTATCCCACAGGCATTTGGCTTACCCATTGCTAGAGATTTAGTTCTAATATTTTTACATTCAGTATTTCGGTATTCATCCCATCAGTGCTGTTGATATGTGGTGTGCTATTCTTTTGCGCAGATGTACCATTAGAAAAACAAAATAAGCACTGAAAATGAGGAGGCAAATCTTGAGTACATCAAGTGCAACAAAGAGAATAGAGAAGTTATCACTGAGCAGCACACACCAGTACTTTTTGCCACTTATCTTACAATGATGATGAATTTTTAGAGCTGTAACTAACATTAATCATCATCATCATCATCATCATCATCATCATCATCATCATCATCATCATCATCATCATCATCATCATCATCATCAATTAGGTATAATTATACTAATGGTGAAATTGCCCATTATAATTTCACAGATCACAAATTGTTTGTTTTCTCCAGACACCAGTATAAAACCCCCAAATATTCAGCTTGCATCATATATGACGAAGACAAGCAACAAATCTTTACAACTGAGAAGTTGAAGCCAAGATTTCTTTGGTAACATGAACATTTCATGACAGTACATCAAACAAGTTGCTGATACATTTCATCTAAAACTCATGTCAAGTTCATGGTGGCACTGATGAAAAAGTCAGATGATCATCAAAAGTAAGATAAATCCTCAGGGACAATAAATGTTTCTGCAAAATTGAATGGCAATCCATCAAATGGTTTTTGAGGTAGATCCGTCTGGTGCAAAGTTGTGGACCAAACAACAGGCCAACAACTTTTGCTCTAAACTTTTTGTTTCTCATTATCATTTTACGATATACATGTGTGCCCACCAGACCTCAAGATCAGAGTCTGTTCTGGTGCTGCAGAATCTTTGCAATCAAGTTTACAATGCAAATAACTTATTTCCCCTTGTTTCCCTGAAGTAAAAGTCTCAAAAGACAACACATTCACTATTTGAAAGCAGAAAAGCAAAACTACCAAAACAACATCTATGCGTTTGTGCCAAAGACCACTGCCATAAGAATATTTAACTGAAAGAAATGTCTCTTTGCCCACTGACAGTCTTAGCCTTTACTGATTATTATTTCAGTCACGGTGCACCTTAAGATTTGATCCATTACCGTCAAAGCTTTTTCTCACAAAGAGAACTGACAGAATTTTGACATCATGTCCCAAAACTTCAACATGTCACCCTGTATGAGAGCCAGATGATGTTTGATCCTTCGTAACTGAACACGCAAAGCAAAATTGAGTTATGACGCCCTGTGAACACAATCCTGAGTAATTGCAGGGAAAACAGAAGATGACAGAAGTCATTTGAGAGCAAAATACTGACCTGTAAAAGCTTCATGTAACTTGAGGTCTCATATGGTTTATTCCACTTTGTCACAATAGGTTACCAAATCTCTTCATCTCATTACAATACAAATGTGACGCTTTATGGCCATCTATCTTGACTTTACCTATCACTAAAGGCGAGCAACATTATCTTTTTTAAGAAGGGAAATGACCACATCTCATTACACATCCATGATAATTGTATGTTTTGTGAAAGATTTATGAAATTTATCCTTTACTTGCCAAATCAAATGTCCGCAGCTACATCTGGTTTCACTTAGCCAAACCATGAATGCAATTACATAGCTTACAATTTATGGTTAAAAACTAAAAAAAAAAAAAAAAGAAAATCTCCCAGACCAAAATAAATTCCTCAGGGAAATCCAACTGCAAGAACGCTGTGCAACGGAAAGACAAATTCATTCACAGTACCTGGAACTTTGATATCGACCTTCCATCTGTGATTGTTGCCTCGAGTGTAAAACTCCACAAAACCTCTGAAAGCATTGGTGAAGACAGAGAAGCCATTAGAGATAATTTTCCCTCCAGAGGCAACGGTAAAATGTGACTTTTCCTCATGATTCTTCCAAAAAAAGGAGAAGGTAATCCCTGCAAAATGAAACAAAAAAAAAGATTTGTAGTCATCAATACAAGAGATTGATAATGATGTGTTTTGCCAATTTATGTACACAAACTGGAGTATTATAGGTAATATGTTACAGATTCTCACCGTCAGGACCGCAAAGAGTAGGGTCGCTAATGCACGAGTTCTGGTAGTTTCCAAAGTGGAGGAAGGTACCACCATTGTCTCCATCCAGGAAGATGCCCTTGTTGACCATTCCTTCAACAATATCTGTGGCAAAGTGAAAATTAGGGATGTCATTTTGCTTGTAAATTGGGAGCAGTGTATTCTAGTCATGAGATCTTCCTGATAAGTACCAAAAATACTGAGAATGTTCTCTGCTCATTCAATAAATCAAATTATCCAAGAACTCTCACCAGTCAACTAATCATAAATTGTTTTGCAACACATGAACACAACTATTTTATAGCTTTCTTTCTCATAAAACAACACAAAGACATTAAACATGTGGCTTAAATGTATTAAAACAGTTCTGGTTTGATTGAAGCTGGCAGCCCAAACTACAATCATGTGCATTCAAGCAATGAAAGATACTACTAATTAAAAAAAATAATAATTCAGCTAAGAATACCTTATCTTGTGCTGTGCAGATGAAACAAAGAGAAAAGTGTGAAATGCTCAACTCTACCATAGTTAGGGTGTGTGGCGGAGAGAACAACAGAGGGGCAGTGGGTGGTGCACGAATGAATTTCAGTGAGCAGAAATGATTGATCCTCACCTACTGTTGCAGAAATGTTAGTGTAGGCAGAGTCATTGGTATACACATAGGAAGAGTTATGGGAGGAAGGTAGCACAGTGTGGTTGTGGATTCTGAGAGCTGGACAAAGACAACGGAGAGAAACAGTGATTCACACCTATATATAGAGACATGACAGAAAGAGACACGAGAACAGTGAAAGAAAAAGACAACGAGAGGGACGTGGTGCGCAGGTATGAGACAGAGTGATGCTGGGCTGAGTGCACGGTGGCAGCGCTTTTTCCACTTCAGCTGAGGAATCTCCTAAACTCAGAGTGACTTCACACATCATACTCGAGTCTATACCTGATCCCTCTTCAACTTTAACTTACAAATGTAGGGATAACATAGCTGCATGTGAAAGAATTGCATGCCTCTCAATGTATCTCTAATCTATAAATCACATTTTAACTTGACTTTTTCTACCTCCAGATTATAACATGCTGTATGTAAAGTAGCCTATAATATAGTCTAATAATTAGTTCACACGGCAGATATTTTATCCTACAATTTCAACAATAAATCTAAAATACTGTACAATATGTGAACTTTAAAAACAATAGAGTATCACGTTTAAAAAGCACAATTTCTGTAGTGAAAATAGCCAAAGACCATGCAGAGATCAAACAGACAAAGACATTTAGGGGGCCTACACATTTTACGTATATGCACATACTTATGTTACTTCCGTTAATATAACCTGGTCTGTTTCCAATCCGGTCCCACAGTTCATGGATCCCTTCCACGGCATCGAGTGGCCAATAATGTGAGGCCTTAGCCAACACCTGCAGGCCTGGACGGAGAATTCACGGATAAACAAATAGCCGAAAGGGCTCCCCCCCACTTAATCAAGCTCATTACTCAAAATGTATTTTCCTGGCACTCAATTTTTTAGGTTTTAAGGGGGGATTAAAATATTTAAATAATGAAACATACAGATGAAATAGCTGTTTATGCAGCAGGGGCAAACAAATCAATAACATCTTATGTCATGGAAATTAGTAGATCAGATGATACAATTAGTGGATGTATAATTGTGTATTGTGTCATAGATTTAAACAGTATGCGAAAATTAAAGCAATTATGAACACTTATGCAGAAATGCGTTACTACCTGGATGCTTCTCGGATTGTACCACAGTATAAACCTGCAAAGAAATCAAATAGATTTTTTAAAGGCTGCTATAAACAGATAATTACTGCTATAACTACTATACGCTATGATTGGCCTGTACTTGTTGAAAAAAAAATCTTACCTTAATACAGGAGAAAAAAGCTGTAAAAAGGTGAATTTGCAAAGAAAGTCCCATAGTTGTTGAAAAAAGTACCTGTTGTCTCTTCTAAAGCAATATTGTTAAATCCACAAATAAAGTTGAATCCAGGAGAAGTCACTCATTATTCCAAGATCCACAAATCCTCTAATAAGTTCACTTGTCCAAATTTTACTGTGTTTAAAAATTATATATATATATAAAAAGGCTCCAGGAGAAAAGAGGTGGATTTAGTGCTCTGGTAAGAGGCAGAAAAAGTTCAGAAGTTGTTCTTTCATGATAAAAATCTGAAGCCCAACTTCCAGACAGAAAATTGTAATCCGTGATCTTGAATCCTACATTGACCCAAGAGTTGTTTCTATGCCTTTTATTCTCTGTGTCTGCATCTGGACATTTGCAAGGAGTAGAGAAACTCCGTGGAGGCGCACTGGGTTGTTGGGCTGAACGTGGGAATTGCAAAGCGTGATGTCATTTTTGGATCTTCTCAGAAGGGGCGTTACAGCTGTGCGTACATGGCACTATTTGTGCGTAATTGGAGATTGCGCGGGGATTGAACATAGTGCACTGTGTCCACATAAAAAAAAAGATACGAATAAACATTTGGTTTCATTGGATATTGGGGTATATTAGAGGACAACACCCCGGACTCTAGGAACAACAAGAGATGCTGCTGAGGATGGGTGGTTTTTGTAACGGTCTACTGACAGGCAGTCAGACACAGAAACTGCTCAAACAGATTCAACTTCTCCCGGTGACATTTTTATTACATTTCAACCACGTTACACTGGTACAAATGACTGTCACAAATACAACTTAACACCATTCAGAAACAATATATACGTGTATACAGTAATGTGTCATATTAGATGTTTGTTTTATAACACCAGTTCAGACTTCGACTCTGCTGGTCCAGTTGAATTTGAAGGTAAACACCGCCATCGCGTGGCCAGGTGGATTATAGCTCAGGTAGTGGCCACAGTCGACTTCATGTAATGTTTATGAAACCCTTTTGTAATAGCTGCCTGGTGGCGTCTTAGCTGTCAAAGTAAAACATATCGTCTAACAAAATCACCATCATCATCTATCTTGTGGTTCCTATTTAATAAACCACAAGAGACTGTGGATTAGGCTATGTGATAGGCCTGCAGTGTTGTACACCGGGGACTTTTTAATGCGGTTATCGCAATATAAATTACTTTTTTCCGTTATCTCCCCTCCCAAACTATAATATAATTATATTCCTTTGGTTGTTTATCTTAATAGACTAATCAAATTTAATTGAGGTTGGGCTGAGTGTGTGTCTGTGTGTGTTTGTGTGTTAGAGAGAGAGAGAGAGAGAGAGAGAGAGAGAGAGAGAGAGAGAGANCTGGTGAAAGAGGTAATGAGAGGATCTCATTGTGTTTTGCGGTGAGAAATATCGACACAGATCCGACCTGAAACCTCGACCTCCTTTGAGTTTTCATTATTGTTGAACCCTTAGTTAAAAACTTTTGGGTTACTCGAACGCGCTCTTTTTATTTCTAAGACTGTTCTACATAACGTTGTTCACCTAAGGCTACTGTTACCATCCGGATCTCAGTCCACAGCTTGATGGCTCAATGTTACACCACATATGGAGAGTAACCACAGGATGACCGAGTACTAGAATTATCTATCCAAAAGACGAGCTGATCGGTGTGATGAAGGATCGACTTGCTGAACTGAGCGCTGTACGTGTTCCAGCTTTGACAGGTAAACATCCAGTTGTATCTGCGCAAAAAAGTCACTTAAATTGCTTTTTCTAATGCCTAATAGGGCAGAACACAAGTAGAGGAGGATGCTGCAGTCTCAGTGGACAGAGATGGCTTCATGGAGAGCTTTTTCAGAAGGGTGGGTATTACTGTAACGCACTGGTTTGTGCTGTTGTATGATCCGAGATGTTATTGACTGTTTTTGCGTGCTGATTGACGCAGGTGGAAGAAGTACGAGGGCTCATTGATAAAATCTCCTACCAAGTGGAAGAGGTGAGGAAGATGCACAGCATGATCCTGTCTGCACCCAACCCAGATGACAGTAAGTTTGTGAGTCAGAGAGCATGGGCCATTTGTTGTTGTTTTTTTTTTGTTTTAATTTTCTGGCACATTATTCAAAGAATCATTGCAGTGAATTGTTTTGTGAACTGCTTGGCAGGAGTTTGATTTTTTCTGGCAACAAATGTAGTTAATGTCTCACTTCCTTTCTTTAATTTTCATTGTGGGCCTGTCCGGAAACCTAGTGAAGGAAATGGCACTGTTATAGAACCAAAAACTTACAAACCACAATACTTTGGACTCTGATTAGGAGGTTAGAAACAAATGAAGATTCTAATATGTCATTTGCAGATGTTTGTTGGCACTAGTGTAAAAGTTTTTTTTCCTTTAATTTGACAGAAACTGTTTTAAAGTACAACAAATCATTTAAAGTAGTGTAATAGACACATCTCAAAGTGGTAAACAGTTATTATGGAAACAGACCAAACTATTAGCGAGTGGCCTTGTATGTTGTGGGCTGAGCTGATGCCTGAAGAGCCCATCAGGACAAAACTGAGACAAAGAGTCTTTTTAGAGTGCCATGAGGAAATGAGTATGTCTAATGTAACATATTGCAGTTCTGTGTTTTAAGATCCATGATGTGGAAGTGGTCACCAGGCACAGAAACAATGGGCTCTGTGAAGTGTGACCACTACAATATTGTCAGGGGGTTGTTGCCCAGTTACAAGATGAAAACCTACAATAAATCCAATATTTACAAGAGAGAAGGCCATTGTGATTAGCCAGATGACATTATTTTTCCTTGACAGCAAACAGTCTGATGTTTCTCCTTTTTGTGTGCTAAGGAACCAAGGATCAGCTTGATGCATTAACCAATGATATCAAAGGGAATGCCAATGTTGTGCGGACGAAGCTAAAATGTAAGTTGGATCATGACACCTGAAATCCGAGTTATTATTCATATTCATTGACTGTACTGCACAACCACTGATGTCTTCAAATTTGCGATTGTATAATGTTGTGTCATACCTCCTCCTCTGAAGCCATGGAGCAAAATATGCCCAAAGATGACACAACTAATAGATCATCTGTTGACTTCAGAATCCAGAAAACACAGGTATTGTTTAAATGAGGGGTTTCTCTGTTTGGTGGTAATTTTGAACCTAGAATGAAAATCTAACAGCAATGTAAGCATCTTGTTTGCAATTGTTTCATAAGGTTACAAGAAGATGTACTAATCAGCAAACTGAAAAACTCATGTTCATCATCCTCTATCCTTGTAACTTGTCCTCAGCATACAGTGCTGTCCAGGAAGTTTGTGGAGGTCATGACCCAGTACAATGAGACACAAGTCTCCTTTCGGGAAAGAAGCAAAGGAAGGATCCAGAGACAGCTGGAGATAAGTAAGTGACAAATGCTAACCCTCCTAGACCATTGTGAGGCCAGGGAGTAAGGCCTTTTGAGGTCTTTGAATCTATTTAACAATTAGTATTGATGAAAACTGCTAATACTGACATGAAATACTAATTATTTCTCTTGACTTTGGTTGAATGCACAAGAGTTGGAGGTGTGAGACTTCTAAATGTAGAGATAAAAGGGTGACAAATAAAACCCTGAGGCTGTGGTAGGGCAGGATCCAGGAAACAGACCACACTGGTTTCCTCTCTGCTTCTCTGCGCACTAACCGTGTTGATAAACAGACAGACAGAAACAGGATTTTTTGTCAAGTTGTCCAGGATCTCTTTTCCTCAAACCAGTCACAATTCAGTGCTAAATGGAGTTCTTTTCCTGATCACATCCAAACACCAGATGTTTTGTGTTTTGTAAGATTTAATGTCACTTAAATTAGTAGCAGTTGCAGTAATAGTAAGATATACATATTAGTTGTGTTCCAGTATAAATAGGATGTGCAAAACTGTAGCCTTTACAATAAAGAATATATAAATTAGCATATGGGTTTATTTGCATTTGCATTGCATTTTTTTTTAGCTTGTTAGTACTTTTGTTGTTTGTTTTTGCAACCAGTTAACCTTATTCTTTCAACCAGTTTTCAGAGGAGGATACTTGGGTATTTCAAATCAAAGTTACAGTGAGAAACAAATGCAAATATAGTGTCTATCACGCGCATTGTATTATGCACATATGAGTAACATGAGACAATAGTGAAAGGCAAAAAATAGGACAGTCTGCCACAGTCCCTGTGGCCAGCATTAATGAGAGGCTCTGGTTCTCCACTCTGCAGACGGAAGAGCCTGATACTGGAGACGCCTCACTGTGTTAGTGTTACCTGGGAAACGGGTAGAGGGCTGGTCGGCCTGTGTAACAGTAGTTCACCTGTCTTTGACAATACCTCACGACCTCAGCCTGTACTGTAGAGGAGCTGCAACATTAATTTACATCATTTAGAAGGGATACCCTATTTGTGTGAGGTGTATTGATGAGTTGTAAACACGGTGTGTTTTGCTGTGTTGTTGCAGCGTCTCTGAGGAATAGCCATTGCAAAAGGTGTGTGACATTACAGTAAGCACCTGCACAGAGATCAGGCTCTCCAGGGAGGTTGTTGTACAACAGGAGGGATGGTTTCAGGAAAAGAAAGCTTTCTGTTTATAGAGTTTTAGCAGCTGTTTCTCTACGAGGGGTCCTTTGTTCCTGAGACAGTTCTAATCTTAGTCACAAGTACAACCCTTATCCATGAATAAACTGAGTGACTCAGCAGGACATGACTATAATTAAACATGAAATTATCTAAATTAACAATCCACTTGAAAATGCATTGTTTGCAACTGTTGTGCTGAGGTTTAATTGCAGCTTGTTTTCCTTTTGATGTTTAGCATTCATAATCCCTTAATAAGAATTTCCAAACCACAAAAAATTGGCTTGAACATCTAAGTGAGGTCTTACATGACGTTAACTTCAATAGTAATCCTTGGTGTGCCTTACTTTAATGATGTCTAACAATGTGTTAGATCATCTGTCGTTTTTTAAAAGGGATATCATATTTGGAATTTTTTTGTTTCATTAAACAATACAGTACATCTCTCATTGCTCACAACAGCCTTGTGTTTGTAGCAATGTCCCCTGGGTGGACATCAGAGGCACTATTTTTCTGTCAGCTCAATCAATAGAGCCACAGTGCAATGAGGTTTCAGCTCCTCACACAACAGGCATTATAAGGAGCAACTCCCCAGCTCCACCAGACAAATGCATTATCCTGGAATTAAACACAATTCAGTGTATTGTGATAAGGCCAAATTTAATAATTTTGTTGCTTAGTTGGATACAACATACCCAATAGTATGTGTGACAATAACCAATTCAATTGTTATCAGCTCAAGAGGGCTATCTCATTAGTGCAATGGCCTCTTTGTATTCTAATTGTATTCTAATATTAAATCAGAGGTCCAGAGCAGAAATAGAAGATTATGAGCAGATGTGTTTTCAAATCTAAAAAAAATCTTAGGGCTCAGTTTTCTCTAAATAAGCCATAAATATGGCAATGGCACTATTAACTCTGTGCATTATACTTGTCAATGTCAAACTGTATCATGTCATGTCATAATTTCAGGTATGACATTTTAATGGTGAAAGACATCAACATGGCATGTACTTTCCCTGTCACTAGTGTGTGTACACCATTAATCAAATTGAGGTAAGTTCAGTTCATTGCTGGACAATCATTGCTCATTTTACTTATGATTTTTTTTCAGCTGGAAGAGTGACCACCAATGAAGAACTGGAAGATATGCTAGAAAGTGGAAATCCATCAATCTTCACATCTGATGTAAGATTTTCCCATATGTACTCTGCTGCACAAAGTAATTATGCCATCTAGTGGTTGAAAATATTACATCACCTAGGGTGGTGTGCTTGGCTTTTTTGCCAACCAGAACTAGTAAGATTGGTTTGATGTTTGAAGAATTATTTATTATATAACTTTTTAAAATCTCCTTTTTAGATCATTTCTGACTCTCAGATCACACGTCAGGCCTTAAATGAGATAGAATCACGACACAAGGACATCATGCGCCTGGAGTCGAGCATCAGAGAGCTTCACGCCATGTTCATGGACATGGCCATGCTGGTTGAGACTCAGGTAACAGTTAAATCGCATTAATTGTTTCTTCATTACAAAAAAAGTTAGCGTTTTCAGATCAGGTTGTCATCATGAAACAATACACATTATACTTTAGTTTACGTCTAATGGTGTCATGCTTTCTAATATGTACAGTCTTATGTCAGTTTTGACCTTTAATTTTATGTACCAGTTGCTGCCATTATTATGCCTCTTTACCTATGTTACTAAGACAAAAATCTGCCCATTTGATAAATAAAAGCATTCAGATTCTGTCATTTACAGGGAGACATGGTCAACAATATTGAAAACAATGTCTCCAATGCTGCTGAATTCATTTGTCGGGCTAAAGAAGAGACCAAAAAGGCAGTGAGATACCAGAAAAAATCTCGGCGGGTATGTGTTCCTTTTTAATTCCCACAAATAAAAAAAAAAAACATTTGCAGATGTCATAGTTCAAATGACAAACCTCAGTCATGTGTGACCACTTACAGTCACTGTATGAATCTGTTTATCATACTAATATCACTTCTTTTAGTTCAAATAACACCATCTTCTTTACTTGGCAGAAATACATTATCCTTGCATTTGCTGTATTGATCCTGCTTGCTGTCATTGCACTAATTGTTGGCCTGTCTGTTGGACTAACCAAACCTCCTGTATGAGATCTTCTGTGATTACTGCACGAGGTAACAACAACCACATACATCATCCACTACTGGAACATCCATCCATCCATCCATCCATCCATCCATCCATCCATCCATCCATCCATCCATCCATCCATCCATCCATCCATCCATCCATCCATCCATCCATCCATCCATCCATCCATCCATCCATCCATCCATTTATTTATTTTCACATTCGAGAAAAAAAAAATTAACACTCAAAACCTGTGTTTCCATTTGTTATAGTTAGTTACATCTCTGCTTTTTCTCTTTTTCACAGAAAGTTCTCTTCTTTACCATGTGTGGGGCTGCAGGTTTACTCCTTTTACTCATCATAATAGTTGGAATCTATGAATGATGGATTTCATGGTTCACAAACTCACAGCAGTCAACTCTTCCTGTAGTGATGAAGCCTGTACTGGCTCCATAATAAGACTGTCATTCACCATCTAACAGCATTACAGAGGATCTTTTTGATCACAGTGAAGTATATGTGTGATCCACTTTGCACCAGTAAAATCAGACCTCATGATACACTGTTCTGGAGCAATTTTGTACAGTTATAAAAGAATGTCTTGTCAGCACATATCCCTCCCTGTCAGCGGTGATATAATGAACACAGACAGCACATCAGATTTATACACTGGTGCACATTCTGTATTGCTGCCGTTTGTGTGTTAGATATCAATTTCAGGCATTTCTCGGTCCGATGACTTGAAAGTAATTGTTTGATGTTTTGGGAAAATCTGCAGATATGTATCTGAGAAAACTGATACTAGGCCACTCGCAACTGTAGAATAGTATCAGTCTTCTCTTTAACTTGGTAATCTCTTGGTAATAGGGCAAATAAGTTACCAAAATGTTGAACTATTCCTTTAATATTCAAGCATTAATATACTAATTGTAATTCTCGTTATAATTATAATATAATTTGTGTTACATGTTCAAATGTGTGTTCCATATGTAATTCATGTGAATTGAATGTAAACGTTCTACAGCTCAGGACTCCATTAGGAATAGTAAAATGTACAAAGAAAAAAGAAAAGAAAAAATAATTACACTCACTGTGTTTCTCAATCAGAATTAAAAAAAAACAACACTTTTATCAATACCATGAAAGAGTTGGTATTGCACATTCAGAATATTTGTTACACCAAACCATACAAAAGTGCCTTCTGGGACATTAATATGAATCCTTAACTCAGTTGTATTTATCATGATGCCTGTGCATGATGACTTAAATATTAGTTGTGGAATTAGTTGGATGATGTTATTTTAAGAGAACACATTTTCATTTTGCTATATTTGACTTTTTTAAAAAATCATTTAAGTTATATTTTGTATTTTATATTAAAGCTGAATAATAAAATGTTTGTTTACTCCCTTTCATGTCAAAGGTGTTATTATTTATAATGATAGATCACACACAAGATATTTCATATTGCAAACACCTTTAATTTCTCAAACAGTATCAAAACTCTATTCATTTAACAACCCAAACATTTGGAAGTACAGTATGCTTTGAGGAAAATAAAGAAACAGAGGTTACTGTTTACTTCAGGGCTAATAAACACTTTGCACAAAGCACCTGACTTCCACGTATCACCAAACAAGATTAGTGAAAAATGTGAAAGTAAACCCCCATATCAGACCAAAATTAGATCAAAGGAAACGTCAGAGGTTTTCTATGCCTAGACATAAAATGCTAATATACCTCTCTGCACATAAGGGTATTTTCAGGTCATTGACTACAATATACATAATGGTAATAATGATAATAATATGTGCTTATACAGCACTTTTCAAAACAACTTTACAAAATGCAAAGAACAATAACAGGGTGCCATCACATACAAAATTAAGGTCAACATATAAACACAAAATAATTAAGAATGATGATAAAAATTATGGATAATAGCAGTAACATGAACATACAACGATAAAACAAAAGCTACATGGTAAATGCTATAGATTTGAGGGACAATTTAGTTACTTAGGTAAGTTATTACTAAGGGTTGAAACCCTGACAGCAAAAGTCTGGTCACCATGGATCTTCAACCTTGACTGGGGAATAGCTAACAGAACCTCCTCAGAGGAGCTCAAACTATGGGCTGGTGAGTAATGATTTAGAAGTTCAAAGTTCAGCCAGGTAGCTTGGTGCCAAACTGTTCAGGGCTGTAAAGGTCAAGAGAAAACACTGTGCAATAACCTAGAAAAGAAGTGAAGAATGATCTTTGAAAATCATTAAAACAAATAAAATATCTCATTCTAGATATATTTCTCAAGGAGAAAATGCAAATCTGAAGTTACTTTTTACATGGGAAATCAAGAGTGAAGTTCTGATCTAAAATAACTCCAAGGTTCTTAACAATAGGTATTATATAGTGCCAGCAGCAAACACAATTTAGATTTTTTAACTTTAGAATTTTTTTGCTATCCAGGCCTCAACTGTAGCTTTGCATGTAAGATAACTTAGTTGATTCTGATGGTTTCCAGGATAAATACAGCTGAGGATCATCAACAATGACATTACCACACTGTTTGAGATTACAGCTTGAATGGAGTAAAATGAAAGAAAATAAAATGGCTCTAGGATGGAACCCTGCAGCATCCCATACGTTACAATGCTTGAGAGGAGGTAAAACAGATTCAACAAATTTCCTGTCAGAAAAAAAGGAGATTAACCTCTAGAGGGCTAACACACCCATGTTTTCAACCTTTAAATAATAATGTTATGATCAAGTCAACCAAGTCAAAGGTAAGACAGAACCAGTACTGAGCATTGCATCAACCTTCATAAAGATCAACTCAAGGGCCTCCTCCGCAGTTTACAAATTCAGAGGTTAGGTTGGTGGTCTGTTATATACACATATAATATTTCCTGACTTACAAAAAAGTTTATCGGTGCTATGCCCTAAAGTCATGAGGAAGCAGGACATTTTGATTGGTTCAACAATATCAATCACACTTGAAGGCAGCAGGCCTGCCTGGGGAGTATCAATGACAAACAAGAAGGTATACAAGTAGATGTAAAAATAGGTAAGGCATGTGCAGTCTTACAGCTCAAGAACATCTGGTGCTCCAGAGAGACACAGCAAAGCACAAAAATAAGACTTTGTCCCCCAACAATATCTTCATTGGTATTTTTCACATAACAGAGCTGAATAATAGGACAATGCACAAAGATGCGCTCCGGGCGCGATTTGAACTGGAGTCAACTCAAGAGCAATGCTCGATGTGGCCTGCGCTCTAACCGAGCAAACCCTCTGAATGTATTTATGACTCGGGAGTATGGATAGTGTGATTGTTGGTACACTGTGAATATATTACGCTGTGCGGCTTCTTCCAGCGTGAATGAGTTGGTGCCTTTTAAGGTTACTGCCTTCAGTGAAAGTCTTCCCACATTGCTCACAGCTGTACGGCTTCTCTCCAGTGTGAATGAGTTGGTGACTTTTAAGACGATTGGCATGAGTGAAAGTCTTCCCACATTGTTCACAGCTGTACGGCTTCTCTCCAGTGTGAATGCGTTGGTGCCTTTTAAGGTTACTGCCTTCAGTGAAAGTCTTCCCACATTGCTCACAGCTGTACGGCTTCTCTCCAGTGTGAATGCGTTGGTGCCTTTTAAGGTTACTGATTTGAGTGAAAGTCTTCACACATTGCTCACAGCTGTACGGCTTCTCTCCAGTGTGAATGAGTTGGTGCCTTTTAAAATGACTGTAGTTTGTGAAAGTCTTCTCACATTGTTCACAGATGTAAGCCTTCTTTCCTTTTTGTTTCTATGACAACAGACAAACACAGAGAGAAAGAGAGAGAGTACGTTAGGTGACAAGTCTTCTAAGTCCACACAGTTGTAGTATAGCCGGTGGTGTTGGACATGCTGTGAGCACGTTGTGTAGATGCAGCAGGAACAGGCTGTATGGTTTCCAACTTGACCAAAACTACAAAAAAAGTCACTTCTGTAAATGCCAGCAGGTTGTTCTCAGTGTAGCGACGATGACTATAAATGACTTTAAATCAGTGGTTCCTAACTAGGCTTGGGCGATTGGACGACTATATCGCCAATCGCCAATTGGCTGAGTCCATCGCGGTTGGTCTCATTTTTGGCGATTTTTTGGACGATATTTTGGTCGTTTTATTTAGCTTAATCAACGGTCTGCCTCCACAGAATTAAACACAGTACAGATTACTGTGTAGAGCGCAATTAAAAGTGTGCGCGTATTAGGACCGGTAACGTGTCTTTCACAGCAATTCATAAATCATATTTGAGAACTACATTTGGATTCATTGGACGCTGTATAAAATGACGTCACACACAGCTGTTTTCAACCGTCTTCACAGCTTTACTCTCAGTGATTTATTTATTGTTAAACTAATCAGAGTATAACCTAGTGGCTTCATGTTCAAATTAAAGGTTTTACTCTTCCTAAGAGGCCGCTGAGCGGCATCGTTAAGCCGACCGCAACGCAACCTACTCCACTGTGTTATAATAGTATGTCAAAATAGAAAAATAACTGTAAATCCACATATGTGAGGTTGTACTGAAAGAAATGATACCAAACTATGCAAGGTGAAATATAAAGGTAAAATCAAAAGTACGGTTAAAGAGGTTTAATGCACGTGTGGCATGACAAACTAAGGAGGGTCCGGTTTGGTGTTTCACTACAGAGCAAAGCTAATATGAAATAGAAGGAAACACGGAAACCTTTTAGTAGTTTTTACTGAGAAACTGACCTTTTTATGGGTGGTTGCAGAGGGTAAGTCCAGGCTATAGTTCCCCTCCATTGCTCATGAAGTCTCTAGTCTGGGTCAGACGTCAAAATGGGCTGGCGTCAGGCTGCGGTCAGCATCTTCCGACAGGTCACTTCCTGTTTGCTTCGCGGCTTTTTGTCCCTCTCGCTCTCCCCTTTAGTTCCTCCTCTGCCTCATTTAGCGCTAATGACAAGTGTATTAAATGTAATATGTCCGTAGCCTTGGAGGCGAGGCTGAGTGAGTTAGAATTACATTTAGGCTACGTTCACACTGCAGGCCTTAATGCTCAATTCCGATTTAGTGCTTAAATCCGATTTTTTGTTTTACTGTTCACATTACCATCCAATCATGTCTTCACTGTGAATTAGTATCTTTGTCATCCATTGGGTTAAAAAGCTGACCGTTTATTATGTGCAATTTCTGAGTTTCGGAGTGGCGGTGCTTGTGGGGGAATTTCGGAACAGCGGTTGTCGGAATTGAGGTGTTTCTAAATGTAAGGGTCTCCTCCTTTGGGCTATGGGCTAAGTCGGGGGTGATTGAGCCTGTGTGGTGTATGTGCATTGCTGGATTAGGGAGATCGTGCAGTCATGCAGCAGCTATCCTTTGGAAGGTATGAAAATACAAACTGTGCTTTTTGTTTTGATCTGTGAATGAACCTCTTAAACATACTGCTCTGCCTACGGTACAGTCAGAAGATAGGAGGAAGCAATGCGGTGTTTTAATGTTTTACACACATCAAATATTAAATATATATATACATGCCATACACCGTTAGAAAGCTTGGATTACTCTGATTCATTCAAGACCACTGACAAGTTATATGGTTGCTCTCAGACATGACATTGTTAGGGTTAGCTGTAGGCTGTTCTATCAGCTGTTTTTATCCGGAAATGGATAACCGGAGTGGTTGTCATGGCGGCGCGCATTCTTCATAAGGTGGATATGAAGCTATATGTTTATTGCAGCCACACAAGGTGTTCTGTGCTGAAGCTGCATTTAAGGGCTGCAAGTAGTATCTGTGGCTGTGCGTGTGTACAGAGAGATTGTATGTCTTTGCTCTCAAAGGGATGGTATTGAAATGCAAGAGTAGTAGAGTAGTTGTCTAACTGGAATTAGAGCTGACAGGGGAAGAAAAGCCTGCAGCTAATAGTCTTGTAGTGGTTTTTGAACACGCTGTCCTGGATGACCATTGGACAGCCTCACTTCTGCTGCAGCTTACTTTTTTGCATCAAATGTGAGTGGTAGTAAAATATTAAATATTCTGTGTATTTGTGAAGTGTGATAGTGTTATCATAGCCCACAGCTAGAGTGAATCACTGTATCATCAATTAAACATAAAAGGAAAACTCGCATTGTAAGCAAGTTCAATTATGCTGACAATCTGAATGTCCTCATTTGTTTAGACACTTTAATTCAGCATGCAACTACAGCTTTGCCTCTGAATGTCTTGCACACACACTAAGCCTAACAAAAACCAATCTTATGTTTTAAAAAAAGATTTATGTGACATTTGAAACTATTTACTTGTCCAAACACCATTATTTCCACTCACTTATTTAATCTCATGAAAAACAAATAAAACAGCACCATTTTAGAAGAAATACATTTTAACAACAGACCGCAGTAAATGGCTCATATGTCGCTCTTTTCTGATTTTTGTTCTTAAACAGCCAGAAATGTAATTATATTTTTATATTTTCATGTATTTCCTGTGGCAGCTGTGCAGTCTTCTCTGTCTGTGTGTACCGGCAATAATCCAACATCCATTGTTATGTAACTCTGCCGAATACAGATATTTATAATCTGAACATGCTGGAGTCATGACATCATCGGGCACTGCCGACCATGACAAGCGTTTGGGGAAGCATGCAAACCGGTCTGTCATGGTAGGTTCTTGCTTGAAACCAACAGGAAACGTATTAGTGAGATGTAATGTGATTGATGTGTGGCTTAACTTGATGTTTTTATATCCCAGGGGACAATGGGTTGCCAGAAGGCTTGCAAGGTGGAGAAACTCCTAAAACAGTCTCAGAGGGAGGTCGTATGGAGCCAGAGACAAAGGTTAGCCACAGAAAAGCAGAACAGCCGAGTGAGAGGCACAGATAAGGTGAGCGTGATGTGTTGTTTGCCTGCATGTTCATAAAGCTTTCGATGAATAAGCTTTGATTCAGCCGTGTCTGGACACTAGCAGGATCAGCACTTGTTGATGCCTGCAGCCATAATCTGACCTCATCCTGCACTCCTCAACCAAGGCTCTTTACTCTCAGCAAGGCTCATCATTAACAAATGCAACCATATGTAGCACTCAGTAGTTGCGATTTCATTTCTTATGATGAGCTGATGCAGCTACTAAATGTCCAAGATGTCATTGTGCTTTAGTCATTGTAAGTAGTATTTGCTATTTTATAAGGAGATTATCCAACATGCCATTATGTAACATGTATTTAATTAAATAAGGCATAATATGCAATACATCAACAAATTAACTGCATTTGGGCAAGTCTACTAGATGTTTTGCATCGGTCTATAATACCTACATGCAAACATATATTTTACACTTCTGGCAAACCAACTTATTTATTTAGCAATATTGTTAATTTTTAAGTAACTTTGTAACCATAATATAACACATTGAAGCTAAATATAGTGCATTTTTAAAAGCATTTTTGATAACAGTAATGGCTGTGGTATTGAACTAATGGTAATGTGTAGCTGTGGCTAACTGTCAGTAGATTCACAATTAAGAGAGCAGAACTGATTTGAAATTGCTGTTGAAGTACAAACAAAGAAAGAAGAAACAGAGTGAAATGCAGTGATTTTACAGATGTGTAGTCCGTAGCTGGATTGGTAACTAGCCTGAGTAGCTTATGAGTGTCTATGTGCAGATTAACAGTCAGTATGCGATCCTGTGATGGTGTGTGTATTTGTATTGTGTTTGTGTGTGTGATACAGTGTTTGAACCTGCTGCGGGGTGCAGGTATGAGTGATAGATTTTCGACAGGTGAGTTGAGCACACAGCACTGAGACGAAAACTGCTGTGATGCTGACTGCTGTGGCTGACTGTAAAATGTAAACTGACCTGATACTTTGTGTGTATTTATCGCTTTGGATTTGGGGCAGGTATTTAATGGAGAGTGAGTGACTGTCTTCATAACTAAAGGATACAAAGTCAAACCATACTGTGATGGATGATACGTGAAGGGATGATTTCAGTGATGGGCCGGTAGAATTTGACGCAAATATGTTGTGACATATGTAGCTGAATGGAGAGCATTCACTGTTCAGTGTTCTTGATTCAATCCTCAGTATTTGCTGTAGCATTTGGTATTTTGTGGTCAGAAAATTGAAAAAAAATTGAAAATTGATACATACTGTATCTGTTTAAACAATTGACTTGAGAGCTTGGGGCCACTTCAGGCACCTGTGATGAGAATAATCAGTCGATGTTAATGCCACTGGTCTGAAATGACATTACTAAAGTTTAGAAACAGTTTTATATGTGCTCTTCTCCTGAGCTTGAAGAACACAGTACATTTGACATAGTGTAATATCACATATTTTTGTATACCAATTAAAATTTGAATCAACATGTGATGCCATTTTTTAAGAGTGTTAACTTCTGATGCAAGACTTCTATCAATCAAATCTGATCAAGCTGCATCTATACAGGTACTGTTAAGAAAGAATAGTTCAGTTTTTAAAAATCTCTATTTATTCCTTAATTTTAATGTAAAAATGCAAGATTTTCTGGTAAAGAAACAACAATTATGTTTCTATCCACTGTTTCTCACCACAATTTGGTATATCCTTAAGCTGTGACAATTGTGTTGAATACATTTCCTTATAAAACATTGCAGAGCAGAACTATAAAAATATTACATCTCTGCTTGTCTTTTTTGTTGCTTCCTTTTATGTTGTATTTCTTCAATTCTTGGTGCATTACTGCCACCAACTGTCAGTCAGCAGAACATGAAAAAACATTTACTAGCAGTCAAAAACTCCCACCTTTAATTTATGGTGCATCCTTTTAAGGCATAAACATTAGATGGGCATTCTCCTGGGCATTGGTATAAATGCCAAATATTCATGTAATAGCATGAATCATCCAACTTTTGGTTTATTTTTATGTGTGAAATTAATAGTGAAGTCTTACCTGTTCATTAGAAGATTAGCTTTTTATCTTACATGGAAATTGCATCTGACTGTATCAGTATTCATCCACAAAATATGTCTTTTCTATTCTGTTCCCCTTAACATATGAGCTGCCATTGCACTTCGTGTTGCTGTTGTTGCACCTCATGCATTTTTTTTATTATTAATATGCAGAACCCTTCACAAAAGAGAATGTCAAAACAGTTGTTCACACCTCCAAACATGTCTCAGTCAGCTGAGTTAAGGCAAGCCTGGAGCTCCTCTTTGACAGCTGTCTGAACAGGTTTGGTTCCCTTTAACGTTCCAAGGTAGGCAGGCGTCCTGTGAATCATTATTAAAAAAATAAATAAAATAAACTAACACAAGTCCAGCAGCGGTATTGCTAGTTGATGCATGCTATAAAGCACTCTTCTGTCTTGTAAAGATCCAGACAGTGCCTTGATCCCACTTAGCTCAGACATAATTTGCAGCTTGACGTTAACTGAAAATGATTTTATTAAAATGATCTGATCTGTCAGTCTTGTGTCTTTCCCAGTTAACCAGAACTTTAAAAACTCATAGCTAGCTTAGAATGTGATGCTTTGATGTGTCATTGGAGGGCAAATGCAACAGATCTAGAAATACAGGACTGCATTATTCTCGCTCATGGAGACACATTTAATTGCCAGCAGTTACGCAATCATTTGTTACATCTACATTTTTGAGCAAAGTTTCCATTAAGAAGTTTAATATTTGTATTACTACTTTTTAATCCTGCTGTATGTGGTTTTAGTGAATTTACTCATGAGCCTTGAGGACATAGAACATACAATGCAGTTTCCAGTAGCTGCTGATGTTATAGTGAAAACATCAGGTGTGCTTCCTGCTCATTGTGAGAGCTCAGCACCTCCCCCTTTTGTGTTTACACACCAGGTAGAGGACATGGGCGGGAACATTTGACATCAATCGTGTGTGATGTAGTGGTGCCTTGACTGTTAAACGGCCGCTGTGTGATATAAGCTCCCAATTGGGATTGCAGAGAGGGTCCCGCTGGAGGGGGAGGGAAGGCTCTAAACAGAGGTAAGGAACTGCTGTGGTTGCTAGGCATCTACACTAAGGAAAGCATATCTGTTTTTGGCCCTGCTCCTCCTCTCTCCTTTTCCCACAACAGGATGCAGCACCACTGTCAGCCACAGAGGGCAGCCATACTGCACATGTTGTGCTGCTCTCCTCCACATCTCCCTACAGTGAAAAAAACCCAGGATGGCCCAAATAATCTCCTTTAATACCCTTCTGGACTTGATTTCCTGATCTGTGATTGGATGGCAATGGTGTTACTGCTATTTGTGATAGCTGATTGGTCTGGCCCACCGTTCACTGAGTGATGGTTTGTCAAGCTGAGCCTCAGGGGAGCCTCTGTGGCATAATGACCCATGACGAGGCAAGGCAGAGTCCCTGTATCAGCTTGCAAATAAAAAAAACTCAGGAGCAGTGCAAAAAACTGGGAAGATAGACCAAGGGGGATGCCAGAAAACCTCACATGACCTTGCCAGCTTCAATCATGGCTGCTCATCAATTTGTGGTTAGGTGGGCAGGCGGTACAAGGGAACGCTGCACTGGAGGAGATTATTGACAGGATTGTGTGTGACTGCTGAGAATAAGACAGAGAATGACCAATTCTGATTAAGGAAGACGAAAGACATCCTGGAGAGGGAGCGCTGCTCAGTGCTGTTGCGCACTGCACTGCCTCTGCACCCCTGCATGCCTGTGTGTGACTAAGTGTGTGTGTCAGAGAGAGAAAGTGAGAGAGAGAGGGAGAGAGAGAGAGAGAGAGAGAGGGAGAAAGGGGGCGTGTTGATATGTGTGCTCTGCTGCACAGCCACGGTAGTATGAGCTGAATGATGCTCGCTGGCTGTCTCTCTCTCTCTCTCTTCCTGTGCTCCCTGGCTGTGCCTCTTTCTGCCGAGCATTGATGAACCATTTTATGCTACAGAGCTGCCATAGACATCATCCTGGTCCCGCTGCTGGCTGAGCTGTCCTTCCAACCCAAAAGGAAACACCTGCCACCGCATCGGTTCTCTAACCGCTGCTGCTAAGGTACTGTACCGTCTACTGTCTGCTGTCAAGCCGTGTGTGTTTTTCTGAGCCAGGGATTGTTGTGCTGCCTCTGCTGCAGGATCCCTGTGCTGCTACTGCTGCTGCTGCTGGGGGATAAGGATGATCTCAGTGTCTCATACTCTTAGTGGTTGAGATAACTGAAATATACTCTTGTGTCTATTGTGCACAGGTAGCTCCCTGCCATTATATGCATTTCACAAGGGATGCATCAGCCAGTTTTGAGCTGTTCTGCACAGGAGTGCTGAATATCTAGGTTTGACAGCACTGAGAGGAGCCAGAGGACACTGCACATAATTTGCATGCAGTAAGGATTCACTCTATATTTGTATATTGTTTGAGTTCCTTGCCCTAATTGAAAACATGCTGCAGTGTGTTTTCACAGACTCGTTCAGTCAGCATAGCGTGAGCAGCCTGTTTATTGTCTGTGGGTGATATAACAAGATTTTTGGGGTTGACGTTGGTTCCGGTTGTTACTGCCATTCCTGTCGGTAGGCACTTTCTGTAAAGTCTACATGCAGAGACGTGCCATTAAGGTTAATGAAATTGGATTAGTGAAGATATGAATGATAAATGGTTGTATTTGTGCAGATAATTCGTCAGTGTTATACACCAGTAGACAGTAGACTATTATCAGTGCCTGGCTGCTAAGGTTGGTGTGTTTTTTTCAGTTAATAAATAGGTGTCCTCAAGTGTATTATGATTTGACACTCTAGGTTGTCGTGTTGTTATAGATCTGTAAAGAAGATAAATGTTTTTTGGTCTATCATTAGCTTTAAAACTAAACAGCATTTTGCAGCGAGACGTGATCCTATAGGTGGCAGTCATGAGAAAAGAGGATGGGAGTGGGTATAAACAGTGAAGGCTGAACTGTGACTGTGAGAGAGTATCTTGTCTGTGTGTGCTCTTTGTGTGTATGTGTGAGCATGCATGCATGCACAAGTATGAATGTTGCTGCCGCCTCCCAAGGTCACTCATTTTGAGGAGCTTCCATAATTAGGGCTGCTACTCTCAACCCGCCACCTCACATGTGAGACAGTTCTGTGACGACAAACTCCCATTCATACTGTAGCTCCTCCTGCCCACCTTGACAAGCCGGCATGGTCATTCATCATTTCACTGGTTATCCCTGAGCTGCCAGCAAGTGACTTTTATCTTCACAATGCACAGGGGAAGGGTATTCATATTTCTAACTTAAATTGTTTGGCTCTGCAATGTGATTGTAAGAGGAGGGATGGAAGGAGGGAGTTGGTAGGGTGGTGTTGGTGTTGGTGAAGGGGGGAGTTCAAAGAGTGCTGCTGTGTATTTGTTAAATATAAGAGCTGGCGTTTTAGATGAAATTTTGGGTAGCACTGAATGGATGGGGTTATACTGGATTGGGAGTTCAGACATTTTGTTTTCAGTGATAGAAAACTACTTAATCTGAATTTAAAAACATCTGTTGACAGATTTTATGCCACAAGGAATCCATCTGGCCTGCTATATGCAGTAGACTGACCTACACTGGATTTTTTTCAGTGCAGATAACAATATTGATATTGTTGTTTTGAAAAATACTGTTTTTTCTGTAATGAGAGGGGTATGAACATCTCAAATACCTTCACATATTTTTTTGCCACTTGAGGACCACAGAAATGACCTTTAAACATGACATTGACATAGCAAATAACATTGTAAATAGCATAGGTAAATAACACAGTAAATAAATAACACAGCATAATCAGTTGTGTTTCTGGCACTCTGAACAAGGTGAATTCCAATATTCACTGGTCTTCCAACTCTGCTTTGGTTCTCACCAACTTCTACCAGAAATATGTGTCTCTTAAGCAGCTACATGCTGCACTTCTTTCACGAAGTGGCTGCTACCTTTGTTTGTTTTCCATTTGGCACTGGGTAAATAGCATCCAGTGTCTTTATTGGAACTCAAAACATGAATGAACTGATGACAAAAGCAGTCAGAGTGAACTATAACATTAAAGTTATTGGCAGTAAACCCAAAATAATTATCTAAACTAAAATGCTCTATATTGGAGTCAGGTGAAAATTTTGTGTCCATCTGTACAGATGACCACTTTTTCCATGTACAAGTAGCCTTTTGATCTTTTGATTTAATATAAGATGATTCCTAAGAGGAGCTCATAAAGCATGCAATTGTCAGCACCCTCTGGAACACAAAATATATAATAGAAATGTAGAAATTTCCTAAATAACAAAAAACACATCTTTAGAATTTTCCAGTCCTTGTATGCTTAACCCAGCATACATGTTGATACTGACATATCTGTAATAAGCTTAAATTATGCAATAATATTAGCAATGCAGATATGCCATTCAACTGAAATTATGAGGCAGGCTAATACAAACACTATAAATTGCAGAAATAGTAGACCTCAAGTATTTGTGAGGGCACTAATATTCAGTGTAATTCACAAAATCCCTTTGAAGCTGGTCTGTTTAGGTCTGTATAAAATTCATTAACTCTATATGGCTGCATTGTTAGAGTGTGCACCAGAGTTTAATCATGCAGTTAGCAACCTTTTTGGACAATGTAGATGACACACAGCTGGTAATTCGCAAAAAAAGCTAGGACAAAATATATTTGTAGCTTTCTTAACAATAATGTGATTCAGCTGTAAGCCAATTAATGCATCAGTGTCTCCTGTACATATGTAAGGTAGACATTGCCATACTGTAAAATGTTTTCATTAACAGCTGGAACACTGCTGCTGCTGGCGCCTGGATGTGGCCTGGATAAGGCACGTGACCCCGCCACAGTGTGAGGCATTAGTGATATGAACAGCAGGGTCCACGGCCGCTGTTACATAACACCATCTTCACTGGGAAATCTCTGTAAAGATGGCTTTATGAGACTTGGTGACAGCAGAGTGAAAGTGCATTATCATTGTCAGAGGCCGCATCACTTGGTCTGATTGTTGGCCTATCCCATGCATGACAAAGCAAGCGCGGGTTCACTGCCCTCTCTCTTTTGTGTCCTGAGGGCAGATTTATGTAGATGTTTGTGCTTTCAAAGCCCTGGTGTGTAATGCCTCACCACTTGATCCTCTCTACACGCATGTTCAGTATACAGTGTTTGCATGCTTGTTCTTATCTATATGTGTGTATCTTCTTGCATCTGTCTTTAGATAAATGTGTGTGTGTAGGTGTGTGTGTGTGTTATGGTTTGTATCTTCACATAGGTTTGTGCATGTGTATGTTTACGTAGGGCACATGTTTGTATTACGCCATAGCGTCCACGACTCAAAGGTAATGTAAATTGTGCCAGCTGTCTTCATGTCGGCAGTTTGGCTGACTGCTGTAGTTGGACTCAGACGTCCGGGAGGAACTGGCTGCTGACTGTGCTGGAGGTCAGAGGAGAGTAGCCGGTAATCACCTCAGGGATCTGACTGCATTCATAATTGATTGTTCCTGGAGTTGATCAGGGCTGTCCACTCAGTCAGATGGACAACACTGATCTGGCGTAAAGAGCGTGAGATTAGATGAGCCCACCTAGAAGTTAGTTGTAGTGGTTTGTTGTTGGGGTGGTGCTAATATTTTACATGCTTGTAGATACAATAGAATACATAGCAGCAAATGTTTGCATGAAAAACTGCAGGTTTGATTGAGATGAGTCTGGTCATATGTGGCTTATGCTAATACTTCTTTAGTGTTTCATTGTTGTGGGCAGGCCATTGATTGTCTATACAGGAATTCAAGGAAGAGAAGAATTAGCAAAGAACCTTTCTTGCACACCAGCATGATTTTAGTTAGTACTAGCCATATTTGACTAAAAAAGTTAAAAAGCCGAAGCAATCTTCATTGTGAGTATGAAGATATTGAAAACCTGAAACATAATTATTGCATATTTAACTGGTTCTCTCTGAGCTGTCAGTAAGTTTGTGGTTGTGGTCAGCTCACAGAGCTTCAGGACTGTTTGGACCTGTCTGGATCTGTTCTGGAAGGTTGACCATCACACCTAAGGGCGGGGGCAGGGGGATGATTATGCGGATCTTGCCAAAATCCACAGGCAACCATGATTATTTGTTGGGATTTGCTTTGTAATAAAACAGCTTATCTCCACAGGTCCAAATCTCGGTCATCTCTGTCTCTGCCTTTCTGCTTCATATTTTCTTTCAAAAATCAAAATCACATGTCATGCTGTCATGCTGCATGCTCAGTTTCACCTCGTGTAAATTTATTTAACCTGCACTGGCTGATTCTCTCTGATCTGCTCTCCATGAGACAGACTGATGTGAACCTTGACCTGTGCTTCATTTGATTCTCTATACTGTAGACAATGTGAGGAGCCACATCCTCTGATGTATGAGGTGTTTGTTGAACACCATGTCCAATGTTAATGTCCTTCACATGGACAGGATTTACTGTGTGTATTGCCTGCCATGTTGGAGGTTAATTGCACATTCTTTGATATTATTGGCAGACAGAGCTACAGGCACACCGTGGCAGTCAGTTCAAGGCACACTTGCTGTTTCTACACCACTTTTAATGTTGACAATGATTAATGGAATGCTAATGTGCTCTGGAGTTAATGCTTTGTGTTTATGTGGGGATGTAATTGATTCTAATGTCCCGATCAAGTGGAATTTCACAGTGGATTACTTGAAAAAAAGCTCTGCTCTGCAGTGGATGCTGTAGCACAATGATTCCTTTTTTGCAGTGATTCATCTTTGTTAACTGTGTGATAGGGCATTCTATGTTATACCATGTTATAGGTCTCTGTGGGGTTGGTAAGGCTCCTGTCCAATCCACTGCCTCTATGCTGGCCCATCAATGAACAGGGGCACAGGGTAATTGCATGAAGAAGCTGTAATAAGGCGGATTGAATTAGCTTTGCCTTTACTAAAATGAATTAAAGAGGCATTCATGACATACAGACTCCTAAACTGACTTATTATACCTGCTCAGGCAAATATATCATAATATAGTGTATTATCTTAGAGATGCTGACAATCGAGGATTACAGCCCAACATGGGTTTGTGCAGATGCCTGTATGCTGAAATAATAAACGGTGTCTAATTGTACTTAATTAAAAATTCCTGTATTTGTATGCCTTAATATGGATATAAACTGCAAGCCAAATATTGGCCCTGATGATTGTAAAAAAGGAAGCTCATATTGTCCTGAATTGAATCCTCTCTGTCTGAGCAAGCCAAGTCATGTGCACAGAGAAAGAGTGCTTTAGAGTGGCAGCTATAAATAACTAGAACTTTACTTTTTGTAAATTAACTGATTAGTCAATCAACATTGACCAGTCCAATGGTTCTCAAAGTGCTGTCCAGGAAACCCCAGCCGTCCTTCAGATGGTTCCAGGGGGTAGCATTATGAAAGAATATATGACTGCTTTGGTCCTGAGTTTCATACACTTTCTGTAATAAAACATATAAATACAAAAATCTTGTCAGTTGGGGATGTGATGTAAATGTGAGGATTTGTTGTTTTTTTTCTTTTATTTAAACTATTATGAATTGAATATTTTTAGAATTGGAGGCATTGGCCATTGGCTTCAGAAAATTGTGGTGGGCATTTTTCACAATTTTCTGACATTTTATCTAACTAACAATAAACTGTTGCATCAATAAACTGAGGAAAAAATTGGCAGGTAGCAATTGATAATGAAACTAATTCTTAGGTGCAGCTCTATAAATAACTCCCTGTAGCAGTATGTGGATGATTACAATTA
>JANJYP010037507.1:0-22796 GCA_024605115.1 Rastrelliger brachysoma
TTACAGTAATCTAACTGAGATGGAATAAAAATATTGATCCTCTCAAGTTCAGATGAGGAGAAAGTTTAGTTTAGCTGACTGAACAATGTTTATAAATTGTCTTTTAAATGAAAAGCCAATGTCAAATATTACATCCTGTTTCTGTCAACAGGTTTGATATTTGTAGATCGGATTCCAAGATGTTTCTCTATAGCAAGATTGAAATTTAGGGAACCAAAGAAATTTACAGCATTTGTGATGTGTGTCATTTAAAGGGAGAAAATCTTTTGGGACATCCAGTAGGCTACTTTATTTCTGCCAGACAAGNTAAAGAAATTTACAGCATTTGTGATTTGTGTCATTTAGAGGGACAGAGTTTTGGGACATCCAGTAGGCTACTTTATTTCTGCCAGACAAGTAAAAGATAAAGAACACTACACTTTCTTAACTGTTTTTTAAAGATGAGAGTTTTATTCTCTCATGACTGTGTGACTTGAGTATGCTGATATGATGGAGGCAGGGTGTTGAACTTAAAAGTGTTCTATAACNCAAAAATGGAAAATGTGACTTGAGTATGTTGAAATGACTATATAAGAGGATTGTTCTCACTGAGGTAAATCTATGATGGAGGCAGGGTGTTGAACTTAAAAGTGTTCTATAACTGAGCCCTTTGTGAAAAAGGACAGGTTGCATTTGCCAATTTCTTTACATAATTTCATGTGTCATGAGATGATGAAATCAACTAACTGTTCTTCAATACATTGTGCCTCAGTCTACCCATGCTGATCCACCTATTACACAAATAAGCAGCTTTCAAAAGAAATACACTTTATTACATATTAGTAACATATTGAATTGTTTCTATGTGTTTCCTACATCCATGACCTGGTTACGCCCCAGATATATAAAAAAATGGTAACCTCTACCTATGATAAAGACAATAAAAAGAGGAAGATGTCTATAGCTGTTGTTAACTTTGGTTTCGATTGAAGGGGGGATCATTAGGAAAATCTTGGTACAAAGGTCAGATATGACATCTCACTTCCGCTGCAATTTACAACGGTCACTCACTCCTACAACGACAGCACTGAGACAAGCAGCAAGATGAAGCACCTGCTATTTTTAGGGATTGCTTTTGCTGTATTCTACATCTGCCAATCCCAATTACATGGTATGTCAAACTATTTCATTAAAAAATATATAGTTAATTTAAAATCATAACCAAAGTTTATAGATCTGAAGTAAGTTTTTTCAGAATAGGCTTGACTCTCAGCACATGGCCTACTAAAAATGATTAACTGTTATCCTTGTGTATTGCTGCAGTATAAAATATGGTTTATATGTGTTTTATGCATGTTGTGTGTGGTTATCATGAATATTAATGGTTTCTTTTTTAGCTCAGAGAGACAAAACTTCACCGTTAGCCCTTTCATAGCAAAATGGCGGTTACGTTGGTAGTTTGATCTAGCAGTTTCAAATGCGATTAAGTAACCTATAGGCTGACACTATAAGAGTTGGTGCCATACTGTATATATTTGTGTAGTAAAGGGGGGAATTAATTCAGTTAATCAGAAATTAAAAGACAAAATGTTTGCATATGTTGCATCTCTCAGAAAAATATAATTGTATTTTACATTTTAACTGACATTCACTGAACTTGATGTTCATGTTTTAACTTGAAACTGAAGCCAGCAATGATTGCTGTTAGATATAACCAAAGATGAAAATACAGTACTGTACATTTACACTTCTGGAAATAGTATTTACACATTGCTAATGACTGTGCTGAGTGGAAAATTCATTCCTCTATAATTCTGAACTTTTAAACACAGAGATCATTTCTGTCTGAGTCTGACTGTTGTGAGTATTGCAACCTGCAACTTAATCTCAGCTCAATATTGTGTAAATGATGGGGACGGCCAAATCTTAGTATCCAAATCTATCCAGTTAATTAGTTTCCCTCCAAAATGAAATGAACATTGGTTAAGGTGTGTGATATAAAGGAACCATCTGTGAAATCTATGAGAGCAGGAAAGTTGAAAACGCACCATAAATGAGACTTTTTATTGCTGTCATAAAAAGAGGGAGTGGAGGTGAGTTAAACATTAGTAATCAGAGGGGAACAGAGGTATCTGTTTATGATTTCTGCTGAAGCACATCGTACAGTTACTGCAGAAATCAGTAGCCTACTTGAAAGTGAATCTTTGAATTCCTATCAAAATATAAAAAAGTGTATTTCTTAAAAAAACAGAATATCATCTTTTACTTTTTATAATTGCAAAAACAAACCTAACATGTATTTTATTTTTTATCCTTCAGATTTCTGTACACAGCCTCCTGAGGAAGGTACAGGCCCGAAATTTGACATTAGACTGTACTATGATCACATCCAGGATGCTTGCTACCCTTTCGTATACAAAGGTGAAGGAGGAAATCACAATCGTTTTGATCATGAAAAAGAGTGCATCAGAAACTGTTCCACAAACAGTGACAACATATACCCCTTTGAAGGTGAGATTATTTTTGTGAACCCATAGTTAAAAATATTCATTTCATTTTCATTTTATTTACCCACCAATTTAAAAAATGATAAACATCAAGGTAAAGTAGCAGTAAGAGTAGCTGCAAAAATGTCCTTCTTCCTGGTTGATTTCTGAGGACTTTGAAACATGAACTAGCTAATGAGCTAGAATTTTATGGCCCTAAGGGCCATGAAAGGAGTCACTCCCTCCTCGTCACAGTGAAAGAAAGGCCTTCTTGGAAGTGTCCAGGCTGATAATCACTTTTTTGATTATATGCCTGTGCTTTTTTGTTTGTCACTTTAACAGATCCAAATAACACTGAGTTTTGCTTTTGATAAATTCCTTTCATATTTAATCACTGTATTTCTTCAAACTGTGTTGAAAGGACATGCATCAGCAATGGGGAAAAACAATACGCCACCATGTGGTGAAAGAGTAGACCTGCACATGAGGCGTTTTTACAGCCTTCTTGATAACGTTTAGATCATAGACTTTTCCACTGTAATAGTTAGATGATGTTGATGATGATGATGATGATGATGATGATGATGATGATGATGATGATGATGATGATGATGTGGTTGAAGTGGATGTTTTCTCTTCACAGCATCCAAAATTTGCAGTCTAAAAAAGTCCACAGGCAGTCCTCATTGTGGTGCCAATAGTGTGAGATACTTCTACGACCCTATTCATGACAAATGCAAAAAGTTCATTTACTCTGGATGCGGAGGAAATGGAAATAGATTTCCTGAACAAAGTGTCTGCAACGCCACCTGTGATGGCATCCACGGTAAGAACACAAGTAGCTGTCGTTAGTTATGATGTGTGGATATGTTTTATAGGGGAGCTAGGTATGAAATAATAATTAATAAAACTGTTAATATTCTTTGTTTTTGTCTGAAGTTGATGGTGATGAAGCGGAGGAAGACGAGACCGATACTCCTATTGGTAAGTAGCGTAGATACACAAGAGCCAATGAATTCAGTGTAACATTTAGTGGAAAGTCATGACAACCTACACACTTAATTTACAAGACATGTTAATGTATCTGGAATTTAAAAGTAACATTGTAAGCAGTAGATTTGCTTTAGTCCAAACTCCTTTTCCGCATCAGGTTTTTTTTTTTTTTACAGGTTTTGCACTTTATTGCGTATTTGATATTTAATCTATTTGCATAAATCCTGTTTATCTGTTGTCCCTTTAACAGCAATTATCTGCGGAGTTTTGCTTTCTGTTATCGTTGTTGCTGTCTTCGCAACTGTGATCATCTTGACTCTTAAGTCAAAGTAAGTCACAACACAGCAATAATTAATAACTTACTACTCTTCTGCTATTATCCTAAATTTTATTGTATATCTTTAGGAAAAAACACGCGGCGAAGGCAGAGGGGAAAGCCAAAGATATCCAGTCGCCTCTTCAGGAGCAGGCGATTGAAATGGCGTAGAAGATGGCATCATTATAAATGACAGTGTGTGGAGTGTTTATCAGCTTTTTTTTTTGGTTTTGTTGTTGTTATTGTTGTTGTTTTATGTCACTCTACTAGTGTTGATACCACACACCGTGTTTTGAGTTATTATTAGAAGTTTAAATTCTTTGATTTTTTAAAAACGAAATATGTAAAAAGCATTACAGTTTTGCTAAATTTCATTTTTCTTTCACCTTCGTGGGGAAAATTATTTTTCTTAACTTGAACTGTTTTCCAGAGAGCTCTGACAAATATTTTTATTCGGCCTCCATAATGAACCTAAACAGCTCATGAAATGATTAGTCATTCAATCAAAAATTAATGAGCCACCATTTTGATAAATGATTATTTCTCAAGGAAGAATGCCAAATATTTGACTTTTGACTTGTGAGGATTTTTGACTTATGTGGCAGTAACAGCATATGTTAAGATTGTGACAGCAGACAATAGACATTTTCCAGACCAAACAAATGATTGATAAAATAATTGACACATCATTGCATTTGCTGTCATTATGAATCAAATAAATTAATCTCTCAGAAGACTGTCAGAAAATTTCCATCAGAGCAGCAAGCCAATATTTTATGCATAATCAGGGGCAGACCACATCATTCCACAGTCAGAGACTCATCTTTTTGTGCACAATTATTTGAAATGCGTTTAACTATGAATATTATAATCATTCCAATGTTTACAATCTAACCACATCATCACCTGGCTCAGTGAAACAAACAGGCTCAGTGCTGAAAGCAGGCTGCAGTCTATTGGATGAATGTGGCAATTATAAATCCGACACATATATTTAGTTCTGTTTTTGTACAGTAATACTCACTATGCACTGTCTGTTATATTTTTCTGCCTAGCATTTGTGAATTTTTTTGTTGTAAACTGTAAAGATGCCAGTGTAGAGGTGTCAAGACCAACCTTTCACATTTTCTCACATTCATCTAATGCTACATTGCAGCCATGTATTAAAGGTCTTAGGTGGATATGTTTAATGGCTTTAAATGCTCATGTTTGGTATGTGATTACTCTCAAAGGAGTCAGGGTTTTTCTAAATTTTGGTGATTTGATTAGTCCAATATGAATATCTTGATAAGTTTCTCATGTCTCAGTGGACACATTGTTTTTTTGTTTTTTGCAAACTTGGAAAACTTAAAACAACAAAATTCAGTAGGCATATTGAGTTGTATTGAATTGATTTGTTGATTAAAGGAAGTTTTCTACCTGTTGTGTTGTTGTATGTGTGACACATTGTTAACATGTACAAAGATAATTCCACAGTGATATTAAACCCAATTACAGTGTACTGTACCAGAAGCTCGGTTGCTTTGAGACAATAAAGCCCAAAGTGACAATTCTTAGTTTCAAAACACAAGGTCTCAATTAAATGTTTGATGAACTTAGTGATGCTTTGCAGAGCTACTTAATACCAGCAGACAATCTTGTTTTTGGTGACCTTCAGTGGTTTTAACTTCTCAGCATGCAGAAGTGTACTTCATCAGTGTTCACTCTGCATCTCTGCAGAGTGATAAGTGAAAGGTTACATCCTCTCATCTTGTCTCTAGTAAATTATATTCTCCTTAAACAACATGTTTATTATGTAAATACATATATAATATATATAGTAACTAATCATAACCTTACAAACATAAATAGCAACCAGAATTATCATTAATCCATAATGACGAATTGAAAAAATAAAACCAAAAAAGTTTCAAATTGTAACATGTTTCTTGATGATTTGAGCAACTAATGTTGTCATCTCAGTATTCAAGGACATTTATACCCCAGACATACCTCCATGAGACAGGACTCAACGAGAGTACAGATGAGATGTAGGGCACTACTACACTATTCAGCCGAAGTTTGTATCATAAATTCATAATGGGAGGATAATTCGTGCAAGTCACAAACTTTGACAAAAGAGTTTTTCTACACACTAGTAAACGATTTAGGCCACTATTCATCTGAGGAAATTCCTAATCAACTTAAATTAATTAATTAGTGAATTAATAAAAAAATGTAGATGACAACTGACCTTCAGCAGTTGATTAATTCTTGTAGGTTTTGCTAGAAAGTGTCATCCACAAAAGTGTAAGTTGTTTTTTTTTTTCTTGTGGTACAGAAAATGTACTTGAGCACTTGACTTCCACGGTGGGAAATAACTAGTTACATGTAATGGTGTTATTATTTAATTACAAAATAAGTGTAACTGTAATCTTTTAATAGAGAAAAATGTGTAATTAAATTACAATTACTTATGAAAATGTTGATGATTACAAAGTGGGCTACATCTGCAGTCAGACCTTTAAGATTTTTCTGGAGTTTTGTCCTCATTTTTTAAATATTACATACATATTACTGAATACGTAGCCTATATTTATGTTTTTAATTCTTTGAAAACAATAATATTTCGACATTAACCTTATTTGGAGCACACACATTTGCTAAATAGTAGGCCAATCACAGTACCCATTAAGTCCAGGCTATACATTTGAGTTTTTTCATAAAATAGCTTTATTTTATATTCCAAAACCTACATGAACGAATGAATAGGCTACATTTTCAAATAAGAAATACATTTTGCTTTGTAAGAAATAATCTCCCTTATAAATCATGTCACTATCCAAGAAAAACAGCTGAACTTAGATGTTGGTGTTTAATGTGTACACTTACCCTGACAGTTGAAACATTGGCTAGAGAATTTTAATCAAAAAGTACTAATATTAAATAATTGAAATACTTAGTTTACTTATTACATTTTAAATAGGCTAACTAGTAATCCATAACCTTCTACATTTCGAAAGTAACCTTTCCAACCCTGCTTAACCTTGATATGATGATCAATTAAGCTCCATACGTAGAGACAGTTCACCGCCTGTGGCTCACATGTTGTCGGGAGGTGATACGTAAAGTACGCATGCGTGCCACGGTGCAACTTTTAGTTACGTCTCACAAAATGTCATCATTAAGTTTCAACGTTACAGATTTCACATGTTAACAGTATAGGGGGTGGAAAACCGTCAGCCGTAATATGAGTCACTTTCACTAGATTTACAAAGGACACGAAAGGACGTGGGCGAAGAAGGAAGTAGTCCAAAATTTCTCCCAGAGCTTTTTCATCTTTGTTTTTTTGTACTTGGCAAAGTGCCCGAGCCGGCAGACCCTACTACGTCACTTCCTCAAGTTATTTCCATTTGTTTGTGGCAAAGGCTCTCAGTTATATCTAGTGCATTATACACCAAAGATAACGTTACACTTTATCTTACAACATGTCAGGAGACTCTATTGTGTGTGTTTACTATAAATCGACGTATTGAAATGATGCAGTAGCTACCAGACGTGTTAGCGTTAGCAGAGATAGGAAAACGTGCGTCCGCAAACACAAGTAGTTGGTGGGCTAACGGTGGCTAGCTAGTTTTAGGGGTTAATTGGCAAACTATTGTTCGCTTCCTTATTCCTGGTACCCTCGGAGTTACATTAGCTTGATTTACTCACGACTGTAAACTGATGGAGTGCCCTCATCTCAACTCAAATGTGAGCTCTACGATCGACTTCTCCAGGCTCCCTCACGGTACCCCTTCCTCCTGGTGCTGCAATGGTAAGTGAAATGTTCGTACCCTCTGTTATTTACAAAAGCCCCAAATAAATAAAATAATGTGCCTATACAGTGTTTTGATCCCCAGCCTCTCAGATCACACTATCGACTCAGAAACTGTAACAGCTAATTAAAAGTCAATGCCATCATATCATAACTCATAATCTGAAGCGACGCTATGTCCCTGTCTGATTTAAACGATGAAACATGCAAAAAGCACAGCATTATGTTGCCTTATTAAACTGTACGCTTAACAATTCATATAACATCTGTACTTTTTTCTCCAGTTTGCAGATCTAATAAAAGTCCATGGGTTTGCCTCTCCTGCATGATGGTCCATTGTGGACGGTAAGTTGTTGTTTTAATATCTGTAAGCATGTCATTAATAAATTCAACAACACTCTGCTGTGTCCCATTTATTTGTATTTTGATATTGAGACTGGCAAATCTATTATGCTACCACAATACTTACATACATAAGCACAGTCCACTAGTTTTTCCCTGAGCTCTTGCCATCAAGTCAGTCTAAATGGAGACCATTTTGAGTTAAGGTTATTTTATTATTCAGACCAGAGGTTGTGAGTCTGATGAAGACAAGAAGTAGTGTTTGAAATGTCATCTTTGGTCACTAAATTATAAGTGGACATTTGAGCCATGCAGTGCCAAACCTGAGGTAGATAATCTTACATTTTGGGGTATTTGTCTTAAATCCTTTAATGCAGGCTCCCTTCTAGGCTCCTCATGTGACCATATTGTCTCATTGTGTGAGCAGCTGAACCCCAAATTGTATAATGGTTCCTGTTCTGCCACTGCTGTGTGTGCATGGGTGGTAATGAAAGGAATTATTAAGTGCTTTGTTATGCTCAGGTTGAAGAATGCTATGTAAATGTAGTCCACTTACCTTTTACCATTTGTGTTGTAGCAGGATAAGGCTGTTAGTTGCACTGTATTGTAACTACTCTTGAGATAAGAGCTGCAATAATTAGTTTTGGGCTCAGCTTCTGTCATACTCACTGATAACCTTTTGTTAACTTAGGCCTGTAAGTATTTTCATTTGTAAATATTTTTTAGGGATTTCAAGATGTCCTGAAATAATCTCCTTTTATCTAGGTATGTTAATGGCCATGCAAAGAAACACTTTGAAGAGAGCCATGTGCTTGGCATTAGCCAAAGGAAGGGTGAGAAGCAGGAGAAGGAGAAGTCTCATCATTCTGTCTGCATGGACTGTAGCAACTACAGTGTGTTTTGGTGAGTCTCTTTCATAACTAACCTATCTTTGCTTACTATCTATGACTCACCAACAGTACACTCATAAAAACTGTTGAGAGTCAAAGGATTGATAAACTGCCATAACAAGAACAAAACATTTCATTCTCACTGTCATTTAGTGCAATCAGTTACTTTGCAAGTGATCCAGCATTCTTCTGGAAGACTTTAATCCAATCTGTATTCATGCCATGTAAAAGTTGGATTACTCATGCAATTCCCAAATCTCAATTAACTTTTCAAATATGTATGTATTTAAATGTTTTAATGTTTTAGTTACAGATGTGATGACTTTGTTGTAAATGACAACAAACTCGGGCAGGTGCAGAAGGTGAGGGAAAATCTCCAGGGTTTAGAAAAGTAAGTACTTAATATCAAGATTTAATACTTGCACAATTTTTTTCTTATTGTTTCAGTTGGTAATAATTACATATAATAAAAGATAAAAAATGATAATTTTAATTTAACAGTATTCTTGATAATGTTCTCAAGCTAAAATGTATCTTCCTGCTCTGGAAAATACAAGCGTTCAGATAAAAATCTTTTTTTCCTCTTACAGCTCAGCACTGATGGGTGACAGACAGAGGAAAAGAAAACTCCAAGAAAGTCCAGCTCCAGACAACAAAATGTTGAAAGACAATGTAAGTGTCATAAATCAAAAAAAAATTTTTCTACTGTCTCTTGAAGCGGATGCTCTACAACTGTGTCCTGTCCTAACATAAAACACCTCATCGTGCTGCCAAAACTTTGGCTCATTTTTTCTTTAAGCACAAGTCTTAATTCACACAGTGAAACACGTTAGCTCCAATTAAGTATGAGTCACAGCAGCCTTTTGTAGACTATCACAATATCTTCAGATGTTCTCTCAAACTTGCCTTGTAACTTCTCTTAAAACTTCCTTTACTTGTCCGGCATTTTCCTAAATTTTTTAGAGTGTATTTAAATATATACAGCACCAGTCAAAAGTTTGGACACACTTTACTATTCCCTTGAACTACAAAGTGTGTCCAAACTTTTGACTGGCTCTGTGTGCATAAATATTTATGCGTGTCACTTGTGTCTGTCAGGATGGGGTGGCTTTAGGTGCTACAGGCTTGCGGAACCTGGGCAATACATGCTTCATGAATGCCATTCTACAGTCCCTAAGGTAAGGCTCTTCACTGAGTTTGAAGTATGTGGGTGGCAATGTACAGCATGCCTCAGTAGCTTTGCCCCCGTAGACCCAGGGCCCCACGATCAGTCATCCTTTATTAATACAGTCTGGGGCACATTCAGGGGGATTACACAGGCTGCTTGGAAACAAGACACATTAAAAGGCCAGATTTCCCACCTAGCACATATTTTTCTTGTTACATTTACTATATATGTAAATTTCACATTACTGCTGAACATTTAGCACATACTATTATATTTTTTCTTCTGATTTTCCTTCTTTTCAGGCACACATTAATTTCTGTTCATTTCAGCATGATGTTAAAATTAAAAACTAGTTAAAATGGTCTTCATGCCACCAATGTATTGTAATGTATATTGTACAGTAATGTTATCTATCCTTGTGAAGCTCAGTAAATAATCCACCAGATTTCAAATCACCTGTCAAGATGTCAGGTGCATTTTCAGCTTTAAAGATATACTTATCTGAAAATGAGATATCAACCCTAGTAAAGTGAAAGTAAAATGAAACAAAAATTTGCATCTTACGTGACAAAAACTGAGATGGCAAACCACTTGAAACGAGAATTTCATTCTGCTTTTTGGCAGACACATAGAGGAAATGCAGTGTTCATATAATCCAGTGTGTCAGCATTGAAACACTCAAGATGAAGGACAGACTTAATCTTTCCCCTTTTTGTCGTTATTTTGATCCATCTTTATTAAATGACTTTGAAATTGGAGAAAAACTGTACTGAGAATGATCCAGAATATAATGGCAGGCATTTTGAGAAGATTTTAGTTGGACAGTTGGTTAAGTTTGTCACATACAGTGTGGAGCAGCTGGTCTATTACTGTGTGCTTCACTGTTGACTAATAATTAAATACCAATTAAAGACGTACTATTTCTGAAATTGAGGTGCAATATGTAAAAAAAAAACACATAGCTGGACGGTAGACTGAGCATCTGAATCTAAACCCTCAGTCGTTTACAGTCTGCCTGGCTGCAGTGCAGTTATTGTAAATGCTTTCAGATGCCTCGTTTTTTGCGTTGGTGGGAAACCACAATGTCGAGGATTTGAGTAAGCTGCTAAAAAGCAAAGATTTGTCAGCATGTTGAATAATCACAAGTTTGATTGAACTTGGCTAGCTTATTGCTTTTATTAAAAAGGTTGTTGTTAGTCAAATTAATCTACACCGTCACCTGCACAGCTGGCATGATTTGGGAGAGGGTCAAATTTTTTAAACATTGGCTTGATTCACTTGTAATGAATACCTAAAATGTCATCTTAAATTATTAAAAGTATATGATTTATGCATTTCGGCCTTTGTCTTAAACGGGATACTAATTCCACTCACATAGTAAATTATAATTGTCCCTCTAAATTGTTCTATTTTTGCCAACCTCTGGTATTGAATATGTGTTTCTTTTCACAGTAACATAGAGCAGTTCAGCTGTTACTTCAAGGAGCTGCCTGCAGTAGCTTTACGCAGTGGTAAGACAGCAGGAAGGAGGATGTACCACACCCGCAGCCAAGGGGACAACAGTGTGTAAGGTCCTCTTCTGAAGGAGGGAGCTTTGCATTGATCTGAATGTAGCTACTATGAAATGGACAAAGTTAAAAAAAACAATCATTAGGTCTTGATTATCATAACACACTCTAGATGGAGTAGTACAGAAATTGGAGTTTATCCTGTAGGTGACCACAACAGCAATTTTATGTATAATTATATTAAATGATATTATTAGATTGAAAGTTTTTAACAAACACCTGACTAGCACCAAAGAGAAAACTTAGTATAGTTTTAAATTAAAAGGCCCAGTCTGTGAAAAGCAGTGATGTCCAACATCTGCTTATTACAAAAAAAATATGGATCTGATTATATCCTACCACTATTAGCAACTTTGGAAAATCATCATGGTAGTAATCATTGGCGAGGAAGTCAGCAGTAGATCCTGATTGTGTTTTGTATTGAACAGGTCTTTGGTGGAGGAGTTCAGGAAAACCCTTTGTTCCCTGTGGCAAGGGAGCCAGACCGCATTCAGTCCGGACTCCTTATTTTATGCTATATGGAAAATCATGCCAAGCTTCAGGTAAAGCGACACTACGCGGACAGATAATAAATACTAATAGTGAACAGTGAACTCTTTCTTTGTCAACTCCATTCGCCTTGAATATAGCAGATTATGGTCAAGATATTGTCAAAGATGCAACGTGTGTGCTGTGTTTTTGCATCCAGGGGTTATCAGCAGCAGGATGCCCATGAGTTCATGCGTTACCTGCTTGACCACCTCCACAGGGAGCTCCAGTACAGCCGGAATGGGGCAGCTCACCCAGTCTCACCTCAGGATGGGGTTAGACTCTCCACCGCAGAGGGCAAATGCTGCATGTAAGTTGGCCTAACCTTACAATTATTTTGTTTTTACCAGTTTCTGTAATGATTTGATATAGAAACATCAGATATATTTAGCATTGCAGTAGTCATGCTTTCAGCTGCCATGACAACACAGTGGAGGTTTCCTTGTTGTTCCAAAACCCCAGTTTTCTGATGCATTTTGGAATAAGATGTTCATTTTCTCTGCTTCTTTCGTTATTGAAAACAGTCTAGTTTTACCTTTTTTACTCATGGATGTTTGAAGATTTAATTATTGCATCCAACATTAAAGTAATTTTACTTGAGTATATTTTCCTAAAAAAGCTTGTGTTCTCAAATAAGTATTCTGTAAACATTTGGTGGCCCAAATAAAGAACAAGATGTGCTCTTTTAATTACATATTGATTCAGAGTTAGAACAGTTTGTGGCATGCACATTTATTGATGAAAACTGCTACATGTTTGCCTTTTGATTCTTCACAGAAACGGGACAGCCAGTGTTGTCACATCCATTTTTGGTGGTATACTTCAGAATGAAGTCAACTGCTTGATATGTGGGACAGAATCTCGGAAGTTTGACCCATTTCTTGGTAAGATGACAACAATAACTACAACAAATGTAATAAATAAATTAGGCCAAAACTGGCCAAAAATGACATTCAGTTATTTCTTCCACAAGCTTTTGAAATAAACAAAAGCATATAATTCCCACAGTGTACTTACAGCGTGGAATCATCTCATTTACTTTTTCATTCAGATCTGTCTTTGGACATTCCCAGCCAGTTCAGACAAAAGAGAAGTAAGGACCAGGAGCCAGGGCCAACATGCACCTTACGTGGTAACTTCTGTTTCTTCTTGTCAAACGTGCTTAACATTTTTTTTGTCAATATTAGTATCTGCTTCTGAAGCTCCATAAAAATAATGAGAGCGACGTTTGTTTTAGACTGCTTACGTAGCTTCACTGACTTGGAAGAGCTTGATGAAACGGAGCTGTACTATTGCCACAAGTGTAGAAAACGACAGAAATCCACCAAGAAGTTTTGGATCCAGAAACTGCCAAAGGTCAGAGATGAACCACTTTCAATATTGTAGTGACAGTTTACTAAATTAGCAACACATTCAATCTGTTTATTCTGTGAAAGTAAATTTGTGGGAAAAATGTAGTATATTTTGGTTTAATTGGACGTTTTGTTCCCAAATGTAGGTTTTGTGTCTGCACCTCAAAAGGTTCCACTGGACTGCCTTTCTAAGAAATAAAGTGGACACCTACGTGGAGTTTCCACTGAAGGGCTTGAATATGAAGGGCTACCTGCTCGAGGTAAGCTCAAAACATTATTATGAGAAAAGATCGTTATAGAATTTCATAATTTGTTTTTTTTTTTTGTTTTTGTTTTTTTGATTTTTTTTGTGGTGCAGACGCCTTTATTTGACAGTAATCAGACAGGAAATCATGGGAGAGAGAGAGAGGGTGAGACACGGAACAAATGACCGCACCGGCCGGGATTCGAACCAGGGTCGGCTGCAGGGTTCTGTACATAATTTAGTTTTAATTGTCAGATCCCAGAAAATGAATAACAGGAAATAGTATAAATCTGCGGTAACTCTGGAACACTTACAAGCACTTTTTTTTAAATTCATCCTAAAAGTGATTGATAAAATGAATTGTTGTCCTCCCCGACCACAGTTGGAAATGTAATAGGTTGAAAGCCAGTTGTTTATCTGTAACACAAAAATCAAAGTAAAAAGTACAATATTTTTAATACTTGTATGGCAGATTCAGAGAGAAAAACACTTTTTTTTTCCTGCAGTGGACATAATGGAAATGGTATTGGTAATTTTCATGTTTACCAGGAACATCATAATACCGCAAGGACTTAGTGTGCTTTTGTCAAATGTAAGCTTCTGTAATGAAGGGGTGCGGGTTGGTAATTTTAACAAAAGGAATCAAGACACTAGTCACTGTAAGGGAAGATCATCTAAAGCATATTTCTAGACAAAAGAGTTGGTTTAACACATGAAAAATGATAATCACTACATTGATGCTGGGCACAAACAAAGCAGCCACAAGACAGCGTGAAGAATTGACTGTTGTGAAATGTAGATATTTTAAGTAGGATTTTTTTTATTGAAGTATTTGCAATAACTTTGCCAAGCTGGCAATTTGATCACATTCATTTTTCCCCTTAAACCAGTCAGTTGATAATGGATTTGTATCCTTAAGATTAGATTGTTATCATTATTCCTTGCTCAATTATCAAACACAAAGCCCCTGGCTGGGTACAAATTGAAAAAGAAATACTCTTACTTTGAAACATTTGTGACACAGACAGGTCGGTCCTGTCTGGCGGAGGAGGGGACTGAGCAATTGTTGGATTTAAAGATCAATAAAAAGGGGGAAATGTGCACATTTATAGAAATAAATATAGATGTTCAATTAATAATACAATGTAAAGGTATGAGTCATTTTGAATTAGTATGTCTGACCTGCATCAGTAGCGTAGTGACAGTTTTTCAGCCTGACAAGTTGTACTGTAGAGGTCACTACTGATGCAGCCCCATATTTGATTATTGTTTGTAAATCAGTGTTGATTAATTTTGATTAGATCTTTGTGTAAATGTATGCAGATTATTCTTGTGAATCAGGTAAATGTCTGTACAACTGCTGGCTCCAGGGGGCGCTGCACCCCAGTAGTTTTGTTATCTGACAGTCCTGAGCTACACTAGTAAGAAGTGGAATTCCCCTTCAGATTCTTTCTTTTTTTTGTTACTATCATTTAAGTCAAATCATGCTGACTCTGAAACCACCCAGGTTTTTTAAGGAAATTTGAGAGTTTGACAATTTCTTACTAACTTTTATGTGCGCACCACTCTTCTATCAGAAAGTGATACTTCTGTCTTGTGTACGCACCCGAACGCTAAGTTTTAAATATTTGGGGTATGATGACGTGTGGAATTGAGTGTACAGAAATGAAATTGACATCATGCTGCTTTTTTTAAACCTTTATTTATTCAGGGTAAGTTCACTGAGAGCAAGGCTCTCTTCAGATTCACACTGTTACTCATTCACACCTGGAAGCTGCCCAGTACAACCACAGTCTCATCTGTCGGCCACTAAGCAGCTCCACTGGAGCAGGTGGGGTTTTAGGGCCTTGCTCAAGGGCACCTCAGTGGTGGTAATGCTGTTTCACTTCCCCTACCCAGATTGATCCTGCCGGTCTGGGAATTGAACCAATGACCGTCCAGTCATAAGCTCGCTTCTCTAACCTGTAGGCCACCACTGCCTTTTTCTTCTGTTTGCAGCCAGAGAACTCATTACCAGAAAGCTGCCTGTATGACCTTGTTGCTGTTGTGGTGCATCATGGATCTGGGTGAGTAGATGTTGTAGCATCAGATTATTTTCAGTACTGAAAATGGTAATAGTCATGTTAATTGTAAAATTTGCTCACATAAAGAGTATTCTAGTTTTGGGGCGTGACACTAAAATGTATATTCTTGGCTTCTGGATTTTATAACTTGCTGCAATTTACCGCATCTTGCTTATATCAGGCTTGTTTTAGTTTCAGTAGGGTTTTTTAGCACTGTAACTGATCATGTGCACTAATTCATACAAAAAGCACTCTTGTCACCATGGTAGCAAAATTAACAGGTTTCTATTACAGAAAAAAAACACTCAACGATGCATCCGTACATTAGCATCTTGCCCGTCATCTCTGCCTACCACAGATGACTGTTGGAAGTGTCAACCAAACGCTGCTCAAATCATTTAGATACCGTTTTGTTGAAAAGCCTTGTGGAGAACTGCAGTTAAAATTTTATGTAGCTACTAAATGAAAATTAAGTGTTTCAATATGCCAAGAACTGCTCATTGGTGAGCTGCTGTTTTACCTTTGGCCTTTAAGTGGCAATGTTGTGTTGCTCAAAGCTGAGTGTGTCCCTCTGACCTCAGCAGCTGCAGTAAATGTCTTGTTTGAAGCCAGAAGGCAGAATGTGATATACTGTATGTCTGTGCTCTCAGGGTTGGATCAGGCCACTATACAGCATATGGCAGCCACGAAGGCCGCTGGTACCACTTCAATGACAGCACAGTGACTCTGACCAATGAGGACACAGTGAGGAAGGCCAAGGCCTACATCCTCTTCTACGTGGAGAGGACTGACCAGGTGCCCTCAGACAAGACTGCCACGAACAGCACAGCTGCAGTCACAGTCAAACCTGCTGTGGTTGCAGCTGCCGTGGACACTGTTTCTTCAGAAAGAGCTGCTCAGGACAAGGTTGCAGCAGACCCGATGGCCACAGACAGTGTTTTGATGGATGTGACAGCCCCAGATAATGCAATAATGGAAACCGTTGGCAAAGACATGACTGCACTGGATGAAGCTGACACAGAGAGAAAGAGTTCAGTAAATACTGCAACAGACACGGATACCTCAGACACGGCTGCAACAGGGGATGCTAGCCAAGCCATACAAGCTGCAGCACAGTGATTAAGTCAGACTGCTTCAGAGTAGCAACACTCTGCACTCTTGCTTCACCTCAATCACATTGCTCACAGTGCTTGACTTAAATAGTTCATTTTCATGTTTAAAGCTAGGGTAGGCAATTTGTTTTAGAAACATTTTTTGTCATATTTGTTGAAATTCTCTTTCCTCTCTGACAGTAATCAAATCCAATTCTAACAAAAAAAAAAAAAAAAAAAGATGATCCAGTGTCGGTGGCTGTCCAATCATTTCAATCAGCCCGCGTGAAATGATTGGATGGCTTACCTATCTGCCTGCCCATTTGTGTGCACTCTACCCATTACCTTCACCTCAAAAACCTCCTCAGTCACCAGTCTGTCAGGCAGTTCACTTCCATGAAAGTTGGCATAAATGTATGGCAGTAGTCTGATCACATGTTGCTTTTCGTTCCGTTTTCTGTTGATGATCCTGTCTTTTTTCCATTGATAGTCCTGTCATGTCATATTTGTTATTGCGCTGCTCACCTGGCCTCCAAACTTTACATTGTGTAGGTGAAGTAGAAAACTTTTTTTTTTTGTGTTGCGTGCACATATAAAGTGTGTGCATATGCATATAGGATAGAGAGGGGAGCGTGGAGAGCTGCAGGAGTGGTCATGCTTTTTTGTTTTTTCTTATTGCCTTTTCCAGAAAACAGCCTACCCCAGCTTTAATGTTAGGTGCAAGTATTTTGTTTTTATGACCTGCATGACAGCATCATGTATAATTTGCTGATTTGTTTGTTCAGTATGACATTTTGCATTTATTTTTTTGATGTTGTATTCCTCAGTTGAGGTAGAATTTTCTCTATGTAATAGATTCCAAAGGTGATCGTTTTAAAGAATCCAGTAAAAGCTTTAGCCTTGGAAAACTTCTGTTGGTCCAATGTTTAGCCTAGACTGACAAGATTCATTGTGTCAAGACACTGTCATTGTAACAATATTTGGTGTTTCTATTTTTAAAGTTTCCAATTTTATATTTTCCACCTCCTAAGAACCTCATGGTTCTGTTTTCCAGTTATTAGGGGAGATTTTAGACTTTAGAATGCAATGCATTTATTGACTGACAAGTGCTCATTCGGGCTGTAAAAAGTTGTTTTTAACCTCTTGACCAGAACCAATGTGAAAGAATCATTCTCAAATTTTGTTTCTTTGTATTGGTGCCAGAATATCATATAACATTTTATGTTTATCTGAAATGGGCGCTGATGAAATGCTCTTTTAAACACATGTATCAGAGAAAGTGAAAATGAAAAAATACAATGGAAAATCTTTTTTTTTTCTAATGTCTATTCTTTTTTTTTATCTGTGGTGGGGGAAAAAACCCTTCAATTTCACTCATTTCTAAAACTTTTTGTTTCCTCCCCCATTCAAAGCACAAAACCATAACAACCAAACAACATGTATAGAACTAGACAAGAAAATAAGATTGTTTATGTCTACCATTCCTCTTTTTAAGCTGTTTAAATTATTCTGTCCTGTTAATATGTAGTACTTTTAATCTGTTAAATGGCAGATGTGCCAGTTTTGAATTACTTCCTCAGAATCATGTTGCCACATTGGCTCATAAATCAAGGTGAGGTTTATGTGTGACAGTATATTTGAATTCTGCTTCAGGATACAGTTATGGGGTATAGTATAAATGAATTGTTCCTGGATGTTAGTTTGCAGTCTAAGGAGCAAGAAAGAAATTAAGTATGGACCCTTGCATTAGAACTGAAACACTTATGGGTTTTAGAATCACCTATAATTTTTGCAGTATATACAGTACTGTAGCCTGTGTCAGTATCATTCAATTATACAGTGTAAAATAGTGATACGCAGGGTGTAAGGTACATTGCACATGTTAGGAAGTGTCCTTTTCACCTGTTGCATCAGTACATTTTATAAGCTGCCCAACACCCTAATTATGGCTCATAGTAGAAAACAGCCTTTGATATATCTAAGTGCAATCTTAGAGAGAGTGAGAGAGAGAGCCCAAAGTTTTAGCCAGCCTTTTTTTTCTCTTCCCCCGCACAAACATTTCAGCCCACACGCACACTTAAGATCTCCCCTCGAGACACGTGCCAGCCAGTCAGCCTTCTCATTCAGGCAGGAACAAGCACTCCTGTATGCAGAGGAACAGCTGCTCTTCCTTGCCTGCTCACAGGTGGCTGTGAGCTCACTACTGTCCCCATTAATGACACTAGTGGCCTTTTTTTGCCCTTGTTTTTTTTTTTCTTTTTCTTTCAGAGGATAGATCTCAGCTGCTAATAATAAAGTTCACATAGCGTTGTCTTGTTCAATAGATCAGTAGTCTGAGGACATCATGACACAATGAGTCACTGTACAAAGTTATCAGCTTCGCAACAGTGGCATTTCCCAGTGTCCTGGATTTTTTTGAAGATTGATGATAATAAATGGAACAGTACATAAGTGGTGATGTTGTGGGGAAAGATATCCCAGATATAATGGCATTCTGCCTTTTGCCATGTCCGTGTGTGTGTGATTGAGCAATTTCAAACACAAACTGACTCATAGTTTACTGTGTTCCTTAAGGCAAGGAGCTACATAACACTGTGTGCTTGCTTGTGACTTTCACTCGCATGCAAGGCTCCACAGGTGTAAGTTGTGAAATGATTAGTCTCTGTAATTATCTTGAATAAATTAGAAGTTCTCGGGTGCAGAAAATGGGACTAGTAGTACAGTGAGGCCTCTACCAAGTCAGTACAAGACGGGTCTGTTCCTTTGATTATAAAGTTTGTTAGCTGCTGATGCTACAGAGGCTAATTGAACTCAAAGTTTGTGCTGTAGTGGACTGAATGGTAATAGACAGTGTTTTTGCTCTTCTTTATATATGGAGGACAAAATAATTAATATGTTTGTTTTTCTTGCAACAATTACCAGAATGTCTTAAAATATGCAACAGGATTTAAAAAGCACACAAACACCACCTCTAGACATGCTAAGACTTAATAAATAAATGAATCAGAAACAGCCTTACAGTATAATTCTGTACTGCAAAATTCAAATAATTGTAATACAAAACAGATGTTTGAGTCTCACTAACAACCGAAAACTTAAACCAGAGAAACATTTATTTCAAGATTATTGTACAGCAGTACAGGGTGGAGGTGTTTCTGTTTTGCGTCACTCAGTGTGTATTTGTATCTGAGAACTAGGCCAGGGCAGTGTAAACATCTGGCTCAGTCCAGTGGGCTGCTCACCGCCTGTTGAGAGCCATGACAGATGGAAAGGGAGCGTATGGCTCAAACACTTCCATCTTTGAATGTACCACCAGTTGTCTTCCCAAAATAGCCTTCACTTCACGGCCTTATATGTGCAGGCCTCCAGCATGTGCCTGAGGAGGCATCATGTATCTAGGCCACACAATACGGGCTGTGGGCTCATTGTTGCTGCCTACCAGCAGGCCTATTACCTCCCAGGGACAAGGCCTCTCCTTCTGTGTTGGGACAGTTCACCATGCATCTCACCCAGCTCAACCGTGAATGTCTCCTCCACCTTTTCTCCTACTTGGATAAGGACAACCGTAAGAATTTGTCTCTTACCTGTCACCAACTGCGTGACATCTTCTTAGACCCCTGCCTCTGGATTAGGCTCCACTTCTGCTCCCCTTGTGAGTTGAGGAGGAACAACTTTGTGCTTGGACCTTTTCTACGTTACCTTACTATTCGCTGGTACTCCAGCATGGTCCAGAAAGTGTGCAACATTGAAGACTGGATGAAGAACACGATTCAGAAGACCATCTGCAGCAAACATGAAAACCTGGTTAGCTCTTTCTTGGCTGATGTCTCCCATATGTGAGTGTTTGTGTGTAATTATGTATTTTGGAGTGATTTATTTATCAGTGACAACATAGACCAACAGAAGATAGAACAACACTAGTGCCTCAAAATATAAATTGTAATATAATCTGAAGCAGTGGCTGGTAAACACTTTCTTGGCTTGTGACCCTCTTAAAAAAACCAGTGCTTGTGACCTCTCATAGCTGTTGGTATATATTCAGGAGTTGTGACAAATTAAAACACAGGCTGATTGACCTTCTAGTACTTTTGAGTGCAATTGTCCTCTTAATTCATAAAAAAAGGCAAATGTTGTCTGCTTTAGTTTCCACTTGCAGCTGCTCGTATTTACCTTGTGCACCATTGAGAACTGCTAATACAGAGCAATAACAGAACAAACCACAACAAAAACAACTGCTCTACATTGTGTAATTGCCCATGTTTCATTGTCCGTTCCTATTGCAGCTGTTTCTCACAAGATGATGTTGAAATGTTTTACAGGAGCCTGAATTTTCAAATGAATGGTCAAAACGTGGTCTTTAGTAGATTAAATGTTCACTCAGATGTCTCCTGAAGATGGATCACACAATTACTAGGCTTTTCAGGGTCACTCACACCCACCACGGGCAACAAAACTGTTTTCATTTAACAGCACATGACTTACTGAAACTGCCATGTTTAGCTGTAGGCAGCAGGGAGCAAAATCATTAGAAACAGATGGTGTATCCGGAGTTGGCTATAGAAACAAAAAATGACACATCTGTGAGACTTTTAAGACTGATTCTATTAACTAACATAACTGTGGTCAGATATCAAATTATATTTACTGAATGATGTGATAGTTGGATTTGATGGGTCACTGTAGGGCTTGCCAGCTCTATTGGCTTTCAGCCCTGTACGTGGCTGGCTGCATGCTGGAAAGGCATAATGAGGTCTCTGGACAATTTCTTCAAGGCAGTCAGTAATAACCGTTGATGTAAGGGAGCCTGGCCACCGCAGCTGGCGGGGACAAGAGGAGGGAAGAGAGGCAGGCTCTTTCACTCAGTGTATGACCCTGTGAGGATTTCCTGTATTGTGAAATTTGAGACATGAGAGCTGTAAGAGCAGTCCCAAACTAGAACCACCTACTTTGTCTGCGTCCGGTATCTCAACGCCCTTAAGCCACACTCATAGCATACTGATAAACCCTCCCAAACTGTCTGAAGGAGAAGAAAGCAAGTGCACGTGACTGAGTGGGAGGGGGGACGCAGGGAAGTTGTGGGGGTGATAAAGAGTGATTTGGCCCACAGACCCTCCCAGTCAGCTGGTGACTGGAGATTTATGCAGGCAGGTGGAGCCTACAATTGGCTCTTTGTTGCTGTCAGAGAAATGAACATGTGCGTCTGTCTTTGCCTGCCTCTTCCTGGATAAGACTCTGCGTAAACTCTGACTCCAAGCTCATGGCTGTCCTTTTTTTTCTCTTCCTCATGGAAAATACTATAAAACATAACATATCTTTGGGCCTCTTAATCGTGTAGTTTCCAGTGTAATTCTTCTCTAATGTCAGCTGACTACACCAGGAACTCAGTTATTTGATTTTGATCTTGAGGACTTGGTACTAAAATTATACAACATGAATTAACATGCTAGTGTAGGTTGTAGAGTGGGTGGCACAAGAAGCTTTGACATGGTTTAATATTTTCATTGCAAAGTGAAACCATTTGAATACAATGATGCTTTCTCCTACAAAACTAGTGCCTTTTTAACTTGTGATGTATGCTCACAACAATTTTTTTCTTAATATAACTACTACTGAATTTTAATTGTAAGGAGGTGAATAGGTCCTTTTTTGTATGTTTTGAAACAAACATGTGTACTTCCACTCCAACCAAAGAACTGAATGTGAAATCTATGTCAAAGCTCCTTTTTAGAGTTCACCGGATAATTTGGCCGGACAAAATAACTGTTAGGAAACCAAACAGGTCATTAGAGAGATAAATACAGGTTAGCAGTATAGTTACTGTTCTGACATGACCTCGGTAGCAGTGTTGTCTTCAGTTCAAACCAGATTGCCCCCTTACAGTTTGTTTTAATGTGAATTGCATCATATCTTAAACCTAAATGGAAAAAAGGAAATATCACAGATAGATGGATAGATAGATAGATAGATAGATAGATAGATA
>JANJYP010037510.1:0-31846 GCA_024605115.1 Rastrelliger brachysoma
CAAACTAACAATCCAAAGTCAATAAAAAACAAAAAGCCTTTCAGTCAGTAGTGCCAAAGCTTGTGTAAAACATACATGTCTTACATCCCAATAATGTCTCCAATTACAATTCAGAGATTACAAAATGTTAATACGTCCCTGTCAGCACCGGGACATCATCAAATCTTAAGACTGTTTGAATTCTCCAGACTGTTTTATTTCAGTCAGTGAAGTCCGTTTCTTTGGCCCGTCCTTTTCTCCTCTTCCTCTCTGTGTCGTGTACACAGACGTTGCTCCCGTTAAGAAAGTCTCTGTTGTTAGGTGCCTATCAGACAGGAGATTGTTTGTGATTCTTTATAGCAGCTTCTGATTGAGGATCTCCCAAATCATTAACTTCCGGAAGAGGGGCATATGGCACTGTAGAGCAAGAGGCACATTTCTTTTAATGTTTACATTATAAAAAAAAAACTATGTAGAAAAGCACAGAATTTGGTGAACATGCAGTATATACCTGTTTGAAGGTGAGAGGCCTTCCTTTTGCAATATAATCTGCGTATTTACAGGCAAAAACACCACAGTCACTGCCATTTTTCTGCTGTGGAATCTCCTGTAACGTACGCACAGAGTACAGCACATTAATTTCTAAGTGTCAATTCAAATATTTAATGAAGTGGTGCATTACTCATCCCGCTTTGACTTACAGTGGCCCGCATGCTACTAACAGTCCATTTGGCACTGTCAAGCTCTCTACCTTTCTTTGCTTTGTGCTCCTCCTTAAGGTAGAGTCTGGAAATGGAGCATAATGAAGCCATTTTAATTATTAAAAAAAAAAAACTATTGAAAGTGATCAGACAACTGAAACAAGATCTCAGTGAGGACTCACAGTAAAAGAGTACAGATGTCATCATGTCTCTGGCCCATCGAGTCATACGATTTCACTGTTTTTGATCTAAAATCTATTACCTGGAAAGAGAGAGTGACAAAGCAAAGAGTAAAACACCAATCAACAGCAAAACAATTATACATTTCCCTATTTCTATCAACATCAAAGGTCAAAACAGCTAAATCATTGGTCCTTTTTTTTTTTAGATACTGCACAAGGATGACTAAATTATGGAGGAATGAGACTTGAGATGAAATGATGAACATATATAGTCACTGTTCTCAGCGTTCTGACTCACAGCCAATGCCCAGTGGACGCCCAGATGCAGAGGAACAAGAATAAGATCATAGAGGAAGAGATCAACAGCTTTGGTCCAGCGCTTTACTGCAGCGTGTCCTCCAGTCTGTCCGCCTCCACCTCGCAGCTTGGGGAAAAAGAAGGTGCTGAACGAGTAGACTCTTAATCCTCCTGCTTGGCTGGAGCACCGCTCCATCACCAAGGAAAGGTAGAAGTTCATCACCTGAGACGTTAAAAAGCAAAGATCGGTCACACAATGAACATAAGCAATAAGGGATCATTTTTGTTGCCTGTCTTTCAGTGAAAAAACAAGACTAATAATTTGACTTATGGGAAGGATTAAGTAGCGACTCCTTGCATAAAGCAGTGACGTAGTGTGTGTGGAGATAAACTGATCCTTCAGCTTTCAGTAGCACAGTAGTGCATAAGCTGTGCAAACCTCACATGAACTGAACATCACGGTTACATCGACAACATTTTGCTGTGATCATTTCAGAAAGGTGGTCATGCAACAAACTTCAGTTTCCATAGTAACCGGGTGGAGAGGTGCTGCTTCTATCCTTGGCAAACACTCACACCTCGCATACAGAAACTATTTGATCGTCACATTAAGAAGAAGGTAGAAGCACTCCTGCGTTTTCTCTTGTTTTCACCAAAATATATCAGAAATATTAAAGTGTAGCTAAAGTAATCAGTCATCTACAATACACTACAGTATGTCCTTTAATATGTACGAAGTTGAAAATGTCTAATAAATTTAAAAAAAAAAAAAATCAACATTACAAGTATAACTTTCTGCAAGTAGTCTTCACTCTCTTCCTACACCGTACCTCATCGTTGAGCCATCCACCTTCCTGCAGTGTGCCCAGGTCTCTCTGTGTGATGCGTAGTTTGAAAGCGGCACTTAAAACAAGGTTGGGGTCACTCTGAGCCAGAGCACCACTCACCTCCATGGCCATTTCCTACACACACACACACACACACACACACACACACACACACACACACACACACACAAATTAAAATACTTTCAAGAAAACGAACTGTATTCATGTCTCCTTCAACAAGATAAGAATACATGTAATTCACTGAAACTTTGAATCTCACCTTTGTCAGTCGCGGTATGTCCTCATCAGTGTGTCTGACGTGGGCGGTGTGTGCAGTGTGTGTCTCCGGCAGGTTGACGGCAGAAGTGTCTTTGTCCACTAAATTGAGGCGAGTTGCTACTTCTGCAGAAAGGTCCAAGTCTGCTGTTGGTTTCTGCGAGACAGGTTGACATTACCGTAATTATACATTTATTTTTGACAAGGCTGGGTTTAAAAATTAAATAATTTAATAATAATGATTTATTATTCTAACTTCATTTCAATTTACCGATATCGATTCATAAAATCAGAGATTAATCTTTGAGATTTGAAATTAATGCATGCATTTAAAGTTGTAGTCATACAAGTAAAACTGCAGTTATTTGTTCACTCAGTAACCACTGACTGCAGAGTCGCACTCTATTGTGCGCCTCATGTCTTGTCGTGTCATGTTCTATGCAATTTTTGTATTTCTCCCTCTGGTGGGCATTTTTAGTTATGCATCCATATCCCCCTTTTCTGTGTTACTTCAATGCTATTGGTTCAGCTTATCATGTGACGCCACTCTCTCCTCACTCAGAGCAAGTTTTCTGCTATGAAGTCTGCTTTGAGTTTGTATCTTTTTAAAGCTGTATCCATCTTTAAGAGTTTATTGCTTGTGAGTATCATTTTCTCATGAAAGGATCATATTTGTAATGTTTGGTTTATGAGTTTAAATTGTGTTTGTTTGCTAAATCTGTGGCTCATGGCTACTATATTTGTTAGCTTCTTTGTATTGCAGAGCCATACAATTTGACATTCATTCATATTTTTAATAATGCACCAGGGAGAGAGTTCCTTATACAATTTATAAAACTGGTTCTCTGAGAATTCAAACTGAATGGGGAAACAAGAGTCATATGAATTTGGGAAAGCCTAATTGATACCAGGGTCTATTTAATGAGTGCTCGGTCAAAAGACAGAGAAGAAAACGCTACCTTTGCACATCTCACAGGCTGTGTGTCTTCAAAGGCTCCATTGAAAGTCTTACTAAGACTCAAACCACTCCATCTGCAGGGGAATTTTTATCAAATTTAATAATATAATAATACAATATATAAAAACTGAAACAATCCAACTTCATCAACACACACACACACACACACACACACACATATACCAACCTGTCCTTGGGTGCTGATACATTTCTCCACGTAAACACACTCGGCGCAGCTGTGCAACAGAAACAAACATCAGTCTGAATCAACAACGGATTCATAGGGGCTTGAAAATTGGTTCTGTTTATTCAATAAATTGTTTCAAATCAATTAAAACTATCCCTTAAAACACCCAAAAGGTGTTAAAACATATATACACTTCCAGATTTCCTGAGTTTCATTGGAGATGAGTATAGCATGCATTATAGAGATGTTTTACCTGTGTATGCTGTCTTCCTGGGTACTGATTCAAAAACTCTTCCTGAAGCGGTCGCTTTGTGTTCACTCTGCAACAGTGACTCACTGGAATCAAAGGTAGAAAAGGATCTCAGTGGACCGAGCAGGTCATTTATGTTGCTCAACTGATTTGCAAAAAAATATCTTCATGCATAAAACAGGTTATACTCACTCTTGTGGTTTGGTTTGGTTGAAAGGGAGGGGTTGGCTTTTGCTGTACTTCTCTGTCACCATCTCCAGCAGTCGCCTGTAGTGTTCTTTATCGTTCTGCTTAATGGCCTAAAGGATGAAAGCCAAACACATGATTACTGATTGAACCACGCGGTGCAGAGCTTTAAACAATGAGAAAGAAATGAGCCAGTAGCTGATGTCTTTTTTCCCCATTTTTATCAAGTAAAGGTTTCTGCTGCTTATGCTGTTATGTAATTCCAGTGAGAGAATATGCTGTTTTCCTGTATGATGCAGGCACACTACATAAATTGTATGTAGTGTGCCTGTATTTACTTACCTCTTCAACAGTAAGACTGGGCTTGTAGCAGCGGTTGTGTCCAAAGCTGTTGAAGTTTGGGTCGGGGTTCGGGGTTCCTACCCTCAGAGCAGGCCTGGAGGGCAGCAGCTGCAGGGAGCCTCTCCTCTCCCTGTCTTTACCCCTGTCAGATAGCGCCATCGCACTGTATTCAAAGACATTATGAAGAGGAAGATGAAGGGAGCACCGTCAAAAGACACTACACAGAAAAAGTGAGTGATATAAGTGAATTAAGTCAAACTCATATGCCTGATTACTTGCCTGTATTTCCTGATTAGAGGAGGTGAGGAGCTCTGAAAAGGATTCTTAGCCCCCCTGTCATTTACTCCACCCACTGGTTTATCTGTGGAAGAATAAAACCAACACACAATGGCAAAGAAGGATTAGTACAATAACACCCGACAACATATACTGTAGTAGAGCATGTGAATGAGACAAAGTGAAAATAAAACGAGTCAGCACATCATTTTGTGTTATAATAGCTGCTCTTACTGACCCATTCTCCACTCAGCGCTGCTCTGCCATGTGGTGTGAAGCTCATCTATTCCCATCAGAGTGACGGGCTGGATCAACAGAGGAGGTGGAAGTTATTTGAAAAGGTGTGAAATATAAAAAGTCGGAGCATCAAAATAAACTTTAAGTAACATTTAGCTTATTTTAAAAGCATAAATAGTAAAATTGTCACAAAATACATTCACTTTTTGTCTCGAGCCACTTGACTTGCATTACAGTTCACATCTGGAGTCAGATACAGCATAACCATTCACATTTGATTCTACATCTGGGAGCCTGACATAATAAAAATACAACTAATACATCTTGCCTCAGGAATAGTGGTTTAGCAATTGCTAACTGACAATTTCCACATCTGTTTTAGTGTGTACTTCAAGTGTATGATTCAGTCAGAGCACAAACCTGTGTCTCTTCATATTGTCTGTGCTTCTCACAGCTTGGCGTCAGCGGTTTCCTCAGCCTGAGCAGACCTGCTACCCCGGCTACAGTCTTCTTCACAAAACTTATCACTACATCTGACACACAGGAAACCACATATAAATCATCATCACCAATATTATTATATTCATTTTGTGAAACATATCTGTGATTAAACATCAGAAGTTGTTTTTTCTTTTCTTTTCTTTGGTGAACGAACCTCGTCTCCGTCTTTTCACCGCCACCTGTTCACTCTGGCCAACGCTGTCTGCAACATCAACACTGTAACAACAAAAACAAACAAAACAAACACAGATTTATTTTAACAGGATCAAATGTTAGTATTCTTAACTCGGTGCTCTAACAATAATGTGATGATATGTTTGGTTTATAGTTAATTTCCACTTGCAGCGCTGCAATAAATAATGATTTCATGAAGGTAATAACAACCAGACTTTTGTTGATATTGATTCAACTATAAGATCATTTTAGAGGTTACAGTTTCTAAAGATGCTGAGAGAGGTGTTGTAACCTTACCGATATAAAAACCGCTCAGTATAAATCAAAACAAATCAATAGCACCTCAAACTACAGCCTCATAACGCATCATAAAAAGGTACTCAACACCAATAAACAATATTCAAGTGTCTCAATTCAGACAACAACAAATAGCCACACAGGGAGGAGACAAGAAAGATGCATTAAAGACTAATGCAGAAAAATTCACTTGAAAGAATGTAATTAAGTTGTGACTAAAGTGTCTTGTGCCTGCAGATAGCACTGATAGCAGCATGACACATTATAATTATAAATAACACATATAAAATGTCCATACACTTTAAAGTCTTTTTCTTACTATACTTCCACCAGAGCTCAACAGGGTAACACAAAGAGGGAATTTGATGCTAATACAGCTGTAAATTAATATAACTAACTCAGACTGCTGAAGCCTCATATAAGCGTCACATTAAATTTTCAATGCTTTTTTGTATGATTTTACTGTGTAGGCACACTTTGGAGTTTTGCTCATCACTTAAGATGAAAGCACATTTGAAGAGGAGCTTTAAATATCCAGTATGCACAAGAGGATTGATTACAATAAGGAAAACCTCTTTCAATATTCACACTGGGCACCTGTGTGATGTTGTAAGGCACATATGAAAACACCGAGCCTGTCCTTTAATTAAAATCCAGTCTTTAAGTGTGGGTTTTAAATTTTAAGGTGAGCTTAAGAGGTTGGAATCTTTAATTGAAATGCAGCTCGTGTGACAAAAATGAGCACTGAAAGCAGGCCCATGGCAATAATTATGTAAACAATGGAGAAAAAAATATATACATGTTACATCAAATAAGATTTTATATTAGCTAACTAGTTTTAATGTTAGTTGGCTTATTATGAGACTCAGTTGGCTAATCATCGACCATTGATTTCCTGGTGACCAAACCAAGTGGGTATGGTGGTAAAGACATGAAGCATCATTATTAACACACACATGTATAATTTTAATAAAACTATCCATCACAATGGACCACTAACCTCTGGTAGTTTCTTTTAGCCGGTCTGCTGGTGCTCTCCTGCCGCGGTGCCCCCGCTTCAGGTACCGTGGGTATCTCGGGCCACTCGGTGGGCTTTTGCCCCGTTACGGGCTCAAACAGCGAGGATATGCCGTCAACTATCCATCCATACATCCCAGACAAATACGAGAAAATTGTAACGAGGTCCTCTACGCGGGCCAGGACGATTTCACCGCGGTTACGGTGTCAGACAACGGATCTACGACACACACACAGCCTGCCGTTATCCTAGCTTAGCGTTAGCACCACCGATTGCGTTGCTCGCCAGGTGTATTTTTTTCCTAGGATGCCAAAAACGAGATTCGCCCTTCCTTGTCTCTGATTGGTTTGGGTGGAGCGTTAGGATTCGGAATGAGATTTAGGATTGGCTAGGATTAGGGTAAGAACGTTCGGATAGCCAATCAAAAGCAGGAGAGGGCGGGACATGACTTTGCCTCCTAGGGAAAAAAAGTATGGCGCGCTGCTGACATCTCTAAGATGTGCGTCACTCAGTGTTGACGTTTAAAGAGTTGCGAATGTTTTTCACGTTTGAGGGAAGCGGGGCGGGTGGAGTTCTAAAATATAACCGAATAGAAATGAGGGGGTCACAGGCGGTGTCCCCACATGTACAAAACGAGCCAACCCTGGCTAAACGCTGAAGAGCGTCAGCGGCAGATCAGAATATCATTGGCTGTACTGAGGCTGCTGAGATAAGAACTGGGTTACATAACAGTGGTCAGCTACCACAGGTCACTTACTATAGAAACCAGTTTAAAGCAACAGATCTGGATTATAAATATTTAAAAACCATGTGCTTTACACTGCTAAAACTAAGTGTTCCTACTTTGACTTTAGCTTAAAATCTGCTGTGTGTATTTACGTCTACAGCAATAATCCTCAACCTATCCCCGACTGATTTATCTAAATGTGTCTTGTTTATGGTTTGTTTTTCTGCTATGTGCAGTCTGATCCTGTTATTTTGTTGTAATTTATAAGAGGGCACTGCAGAAAAAAGGTAAATAAAGAAATAAAAAACACAAGACAACCAAATATCTCGTGTGGGTTTTCTTGAAAAACAAATTATACATTTGTAAATTCTAAAATTATGATTAAACGAAACCAGTCTGTTTTGTAATCACACATTTTAAATATTTATTAACTGTAAAGTAGAAACACAAATAATACAAAACACCTCTCTGCAACAATACACAAACTGGCTATGTTGATGATGGACTTCCAGTAAAAAACCACATTTGGACACATGTACAATGACCGTCAGTCCTATTTACATAGCAAATAAAAAGTGTATAAAACATTAGTAGAAAAATAACAAAGAGCACTGTTTAAAAACGATGACATTTACTCTTAAGAGCAGCCTTCACAACGCTGAGGTGCACAGCATAGAAAAATCACAATTGAAAATCTTAAAAAATAATTTATTTACTTATAAAATTCACTTTATTAAAACCGCAACACATATGTGATATTCCTTTCTTCATATATGTACGTGGGTGTAAGGCATGGACGATATGAAGACAGGAGACATTCATAGTTTCAGTGGTTGGACTTCTTTGTGTCGGGCTGGAGAACAGACGGAGCCGAGAGACCTGAAAAAAAACAAAAACCCACAGTATTAGAAAAGGAGGATGAGGAAACACTGAAAATGGCAATCACATTATTCAGAACAAGGTGATGAATTCAATCTATAATGATGAAGGAATGAAGAAAAGCAACAAATTATTGTATTATTGAACCAGGAGCCATTAAATGTTTGATTTTTTTGCTGAAAAAGGAAAAAAAAAAAAATCACTTAATTCATATTCAAAATTTTTGCCAGTTAATTTTGTTTCAGTCAGATTAACGAACTTGCACTTTTTTGCGTGACTGCCTTTATCTGTGCAAAAATTAACATTCACTCGAATAATTAAACATATCAGTACATGCTGTATAGACATGTAAGCAGAACCTTCCACTTTATGAACACATTAAATATTCAGTTAAAAAAAAAAAAAACATGAGAAAAACCTTGAAATAAGAAAACACACACACACACACACACACACACACACACACACACGACAGTCAGCCCATCGTCAGTGGGGCTGCAACACTGCTGTTAGAGGGTAAATGTCCTGCATGTTTAGGACAGTTAATAACACCTTTTTATGAGTCAGTCCACTTACTACAAATTATATACACCTATAATTTACACAACCACACTGTATTATTTTAGATTTCTGGGTATCAATCATGTTGAGAAACGCTCGTTTAAGTTAACACCATCAGTGAAGGAGCTGAGGTACAAGTGTTGGTTAATCAGGTTGAGAAAACTTCCACTCAAATGGAAAATGCAAAGAAAATAACATTTACAGTATATTTGTTTAAAGAAATATTTTTTTTGTAAAGACAAACATTGGGGTCCAAAAGTCTTTCCCACTGGGATCCACTCACTGTAAGTTTCCTTTAATTTTAGTTTCGAGCACCTGAGATTCAAAATAACCACCTAAACAAATAAAGTAAAGGAATGACTGACTGGATGGTTTTTTAAGGCATTCTTTAATATTACTGTGTGTAAAATCTCCAGAAATGTAAAAAAAAAAGAAAAAAGGTACAATCCGCCAACTACACAATGGTCAAAAAGTTGCAGAACGTGTGGTTATCACCTCTGATGTGACTGACAGGTCATATTAGGAAATGCACTGTGCTGGAGGTGGAGTGAGTCCGTTACACTCACACTCACCTGGACCGTACAGGTAAACGGGCGACAAGCAGCTCAGGTACAGCCACGTCCCATTCTCTTGCAGCCAGCGCTGCCGGTAGCCAATCATATCAGGGGAACAGGCTGCCTGTACCCTCCTTTCCTCTTTTGGGGGTGGGGCTAAATGAGTCTTGCTGACTATGTTGGGAGATGATAAGAGCACACAGGTTTTGTGGGTTTGGCAACATGCAGGTTTTGCTTCTCAGTAAGTGTTGAGAAATGTTCTCAGAAAACATCTGCAGGTTACAGATGAATGAAAAACACAGTGACCAAATCAGACTCGATCCTAACACTGGAATCAGACTACACAATAGTTTTTATTTATTTTTTTAGGTAATGTAAAATAAACTCTAGCTACGATGAATAAATCATGACATAAGTGGTCTGTGCTGCTCTGGGCAAACATCATGGAGCATGTTGTGGAAGTTTTTAAATAAACACGTGTCACACATGTTGTGCTTGATGTTTATTTTTGTTCAAGCCACTACTAGGCAGATATTGTGTAGTCTGATCTCGGTGTAAGAGCTACTAAACAAAAACCCAGTGCCCTGTACCATCTCCCAGTGTGAGATCACTTGCTACAACTCATCGTTACAACTCATGATGTGCTCAGAACCCGAGAAGTTGTACTTATTCTTTTTGAAGAGAGGGATGCCTTGAAATTTTTGGGTACCACCACCAAAGAAATTTCTAAGTGGACTGTATACTTCTTGTGTAAACATCTGTAAATTTTACAGAGTGCAAAAAGGAACAACAAGAAAGTGATGTGGTGTGCCCCTCCTCAAATTTACGGCTATTCTAATTTCCTCCACCTTGGTGCATTCACCTCCATCTCTACCTTGAAATCCACCCGGTGCTCTCTACTTCTAATGCCGCTCACCTTGCCTGGCTCCAACCAAACGTTGCTGGACCTTCTCAAGATGGTGTATATATTCAGTCAGGGTTTTTTCTGGATCCTGAGACGTTCCCCCTGAATGCCCCGAGGCCAGAGTGGAGCTGGAGTACGCCCTGCTGAAAGAGGAGAATCCACTTCAATTCACATTCTAGTCTTTGTAAAGTTTCTAAACTTGGAGCCTAAAGTCTTTGAAGAGGAGGAGACCAAACCTGTTGTGCAACCTGAAGGGAGATTTACTAGGTGGAACGAGAGAGGACACGGTGTCTCTGTGGCCGGCACCATTGTCTCTGTTTGGAGGGGAGTCAGAATTCAATCTTGGCTGCTGCTGCCTTAAAACCTCGGCTTTAGACCCTGTAACAGACGTTAAGAGTCAGACCTCACTGACATTTCATGCATGTTGAAAGATAGATTAAAAAAAAAAAAAGTTCAGTGAGCTGACCTGGAGCATGTCCATTAACAGTCCCAGACACAGATAGCCTTCTGATGGCTCGCTGCCATTTCCTGGTTAGAAACTTCATTCTGAAGACAAAGAAAGGTGTGGTGAGTTTTAACGGTGCAGGAGCTTTAGGTCATTCTCAAACCTTTAAATCTTTTAAGTTCTCTACCTCGAGACTGCAATGACCACTCGTACAGCAGCCCTGAATCGCCTGAGGGGTCTGTGCTGGGAGGAGAGCGGGGGTGATGGCCGTGCTCCCATATGGGCAATGAGACACAGCGTGGCCTGCTCACACTCCTGGAAACCACCCAACAGCAGCAGCAAGTAGCGTTTCTGGTAGACAAGAGCTTTCCTGAAGCTCTCCGCACGAAGGTAACGCTCATATAATCGCTGCACCTGGGGAAAAACAAAACACAAAAAACAAGTTGTCGTTTATTTTCATAATTTTCATTGTTAAAAAATCGTTGATAATCTGTATTTACTTTTGTTTTAGTAATTCTTTATGCAAAAATGAGCAGATTTCAGCTTCTCAACTGTTATTTCATGCTTTTCTTTGTCTTACATGGTAATAAACTGGATATTTAGATTATTTGGAATTGTTCGTCAGGCAAAACAACAGTTAAGATTTCCCCTGTGACAATGGGGTATTATAATAGTCATTTTGACTTTATATTGTTAGCTGCAGCAGTAAGTGTGTGAAATCAGCATCAAAGCAGTTCAAGCTTGACATGGGTGACTGCTGCATTTCAATGCTATTTTTACAGTCAGCCAAAATGTAGTAATTAAGCAGTTTTAGATTCAGCAAAGTAGTGTTCTTGCACTTTATATTACAAGCAATACTGCTCAAAACAAGACATTTATTTACAGGTTTGTATTATTTTAACTCCAGAATACCTGGCTGCGATGCTACATCACACTATACAAACAATACACTAAAAGGGATTGAGACTAAAAAAAAAAAAAAGTGATAAACAACTAGATCTAAATCATTTGCAACTGTCAGGTAAAGGTGACAACACTGCATTGATTAATTGTGTAATGCAATTCTTCTATACACGTGGGTGTGTTTTTGACTGACCTTGCCGTGGCTGGTGATGTCACTGACGGGTCTGTTTTCAGTTTCTGTGGTGACCTTAGCAAGCTCGTTCTCCGTGCGGCGCAGCTGTCGCTCAAGACAGGCCAATTTAAGTTTGAGGGTGGATCTCTCCTGACTCACTGACGTCACGCGCTCCGTCAGCTCAGAGTTTTCGTTCAACAGCTTCTCCAGCAGACTGGATGACGGCGACGACATGGACGGTATCTACAGTGAGGAAAGTAAATGCATTTTACAAACAAAACATTTAGCCGGAGGAGCCACTGCATCACCTTGATGAAAAATATCAAACATGAGTCAGAGACAAAAGTTTACCTGCTGGTTTTGTTGTTGTGAGCTACCAGCCTGGGCACTGTCAGTCTGGAAGTTACCATGGAGATGCTGTGAGGCCACAGCCTTGTGTTGCTGTGCCGCTGTTCGTCCAGACAGCCTCTGAGCTGCCATCTCTCTCTCCTCTCTTTCAAGCTCTGCCAGAGTGTGCTGAAGCTCCTGCATACGCTGCTGGTCCTGCTGCCTCAACAACTCCAACTCACACTGAAGTCAGACAATTTTAGAAGTGTTTGAATGCATCCAAAATGATTTGAAAGATGATCTGATTATTTTTATTATTATTATTTTTTATTTTTTAAGATTTTTTGGAACAGACGCCTTTATTGTAAAGTTGGTAGACAGGAAATGGGAGAGGGGGTAGACACGTGGAGAAAGGATGCTCTGGCCGGGATTCGAACCAGGGTCTGCCGCTTAAGAGCACTGCTCCATACCGCATACACTAACCACTGTGCCACCGAGCGAGCTGATGATCTGATTATTAAATATGAATGTGGGTATCAGAGATGTGCAAGAACAAGGTTAATGATGTCTTACCAGTTTGCTGTTGGTCCTCTCCTGTCGTCTCTCCCTTTCCATCTGCTCTTGCCTCCCCTTAATCCTCTCTCTCTCCCACTGCTGCTCCCTGTCTCTTTCCTTGTCCTTCAGCAGTCGGAGATTCTCCTTCAGCTCTGCCAGCTCCATCCCTTGGTGTCTGGACCGCTCTCTCTCCACCTCCAACGTACGGCTGGCCTCCTCTTTCTGCTCTTTCAAGGTCTCCATGGCTTTGAGATGGCGGGCTGCGGCCTGCTCCCTCTGCAGCTCCTCCCGCACTTTGTCCTCCTCTTCCCATTTCCTTTTGCTCTGCAGTAGCTCGGCCCGCAGCTTGTTCATCAACACCGCCAGCTCCTCACCTTGCCGTCGCTCCTGCTCCAGTTGGGCACGCATGTCAGAGATTAACTTGCTGTCTCTGGCTGTATCCACCTCATGTCTGCGGCTGATCTCATCCAGTTGTGTGGAGCAATGCTCTCGCTCTTCATCTAGCTTCCGGTGAGCATCGGAGAGCTTTGAGTGAATTTCAGCTAATTGAGATTGCTCCTCAGTCAGGAGGCGCTCAAGATGAGTCTTCTCTCGCATGTTGAGATCTTGTTGGTGAGCGAAGCGTTGGCGTTCGTCTTCGAGTTCCTTGTGGGTGTCATCTAGGCGTTTCTCGAGCAGCACACTGCGGGACTGTTCTATCTGAAGCTCACGTCTGAGGTTGCTGCACAAGACCTTCTCTTGTTCCACCTGACCCTTTAAAGCCATGACCTCTGACCTCTGCTGTTCAGAAGATACCTCAATAGCCTGGAGAAGGAAGAGGTAGGTCATATTTCAGTGTTTAAAGAAGGGAAAGGTCAATTACACTTTTGCTACTTGGATTCTTCTCACACACTCCATTATAGGAAAACGATCTCAGTGCATTATACCATATAATAACAAATGCAGTAGTTTTCTGTGTTTATGTTAATATACTTTTTATATAGTACACATGTTTGTAAGTCCATGTCATACCTCTCTCCTCTGCTCCTCCTCTCTCTCCCTACGAAGGCTGAGATCTCTTTCCTGCTCCAGTTGCTGCTGAAGCTCCTGGACTCTGGTCTGCTCCCTCCTCAGAGCCTCCTCACCCTCCTCTACAGCAAGTCTACAGGAGAAATGATCAAACACACAATTACAAGCTTACTTTACACTTCACTTGCGTCGGCTTGTGAGAATATGACATAAACATGATGAGGGTAGAGATTACAGAGTATGATAACAGTCATTACAGCATCAAACTCTGATTGGTTAGTTAGTCATTTAAAACTTCTAATAAATAAAATATAAAATAAAGAAAATAAAGTTATTTCAAATACGAATACATCTTTTTCATAAATGAAGTAAGTTTAGGATACATAAAATAACACTAGGACATTGGATTAAGCTTCAAAAGCCTGATACTGAATATGTGTTTGTATACCTGAGTGAGTGCATTTTGTTCTTTTGTTCTTGCTGAGTGTCGTGGGCACATTTCAGCTGTTTGTGGCTCTCCTCTAGCTCCACTCTCAATCGAGATTCAACCTGTGCATTAGTGTGTAGCTGCTCTCTGTGCCAGTCATCATCACCTCTGTAGTCAGTCTGAGGAAGAAAACAGAAATGATTAGCACAGATCACTCAAGGGTACTGTAGAGAAATGTCCCTCTCATTAAGTCTGTTATATTTACTGAAACATCCAGTCCACTACTATCATCGTGTGTTTATATGTCAAATTAAATTAGTGTAACTTTATGTCTTTGAAATGACAAAAACTCACAAGTGTGTGTCTCTGTGCCATTCGACAGAGCAGCTCTCGGAGAGCAATCACAGTCTCCTGCAGTGCCCGCTTCTCCTGCTGCCAGCTCATCGGAGGGTTGGAGGAGGATTTATCCCGTTGGTCCAGTAAAGTGGAGCTTTCTTCTGAGTAACGCTGTGTCTGATGCAATGTGAGAGCCGTTAAGTCTGGGACGTATGGGTGTGATGAGGAAGTGGTACGACGTTGGGACAAAGTGAGGATTCTGCAGCTTTCTTGATAAACTTTCTTCAACAGAGCCTGCAGGCAGAAAACAGGGGAAAGTGAGTACAACTGAAACTTAATGTCAAATTAAATGCTTGTGTGTGTCTGTGTGTGTGGAATCCACCTGAAGCTCAGGTGACAGCAGGTCATCACTGTAGCTCATACTGCCTGCAGCACTGTCTGTGTTAGCGGTGGGGTTCATGCCTCGGCAGCGGAGATACTCAATAAACTGAGCGTCCAGCCTTTCCGTCTGTTCCAGCTCCACTCTCAGCCTGGCACCCAACTCTGAGCTCACATCTGAACCACCAGAAAGTTTATGATCAATACTTCTTGCCAGATTTGTTAACTACATATAAAAAGTTTAGTGGGTGATACTCACTGCTGCCATATCCATCACTGGCCCATTCTGGGGCGGACAAAGAAGAGGTGGAGCCAAAAGGTGATGAAGGTGCGGTTAGATCAAGATCTTTCAAGTCATGCACCTAAAAGAAAATCAAAAAAAAGAATTACATTCAGCCACGTGAAAAATCTGAATCCTGACATGAAGAGGTCACGTGTATGAAAAGGTTTAAAAGCACGTACTTTGTCAGGGTCGGGTGACTCCAGCATGGAGAAGTTATCAGACACAGACATGGAGCCTGGTGAGTGGGTGCTCTGTGTGACTGGATCTGGGGTGATGGTCCTGGAGTGTGGTGGCTCCATCACAATCCTGGGAGAGGTGCGGGCTTGGGGGAGATCGAGGCCCGAGCTGTTCAGACCGCTCAGGTCCGACAGACGGGAGCCAAGAGCCGAAGCGTGTAACCGTTCAGGGAGTCTGTCCTCTGAGCATTCAAGTCGCCTTAAAACCTCCGGAGAGCTCAGAGAGACTTCATCACGAGAGACACTCACAACTTCTTCGAACGCTCTGTGAGAAACTTCTAACAGATTTGGAAAAAAAAAAAAAAAAAAGACATATTTTGCTGTTCATCTTTCCTTGTCAATTTATTTTCTAATTCATTCATCAGCAAATTAAAAAAAACAAAAGAAAGTTACAGATGTGTTTATAATGTAGTTACATCCACATCATAATCTTTAAAATTTAAAAATTGATTACATATATAAAGCATCATTAACTACTCACCTTTCTCTGAGTATCTTTGGTGGTGAGGGAGTGTGTCCTGCTGGTGATAGTGTTGTCGAAGTTGCTGTAGTTCTCTTTGCTGATAGGCCAGTTCCTCTTCCTGTACAGCCAGGTCCTCCTGTAGACGTTGAAGCTCTGCTTTCAGTCGCTGGTTATCAGCCTCCAGGTTGGCCAGGGCACGGTCTTTAGTCTGACAGACAGGAAGGTGGAAAATTAAATCCAGCTGTCAAAACACACCAATACTAAACCCTACATTAGCACATAAATCCCAAAATAGTCACTGTCTGAAATAAACCCATGCAGAGATAGGAAAAACTTCAACAGATTAACTCAAACAGTGACTGTTTCTTCTATTCAGTGTGCAGATTTAATACTCACCTGTCCTTCTTCATGTAGTTTCTCAGCCTTTTCTGTAGTGGTACTCAGCCCCTGTTTTGCTGCAGTCAGATCCGCCCTCAGAGCCTGGTGCTCTGCCCCCAGTCTGGCTAGCTCCGTCTCCTTCTGTCTCAAGGCAGCGTCTGCTTTAGCAAGAGTCTCCTCAGCATTGGTCTGGAAGAAAGAAAAGGTATTATTAGCTTCTAATATCAACACAGTAACATTTCTCTGACCAGTGTTTAGAAAAACTGCATCCACACACTATATTACCTTGTTTTGCTGATAAAGTAGTTCATCAGTTTTTCCCACAAAGAATTAAGTTTCTTTAAGAGCGTCACATAACCGAAGTTAAAACAGCAGTTTAACAAGTACCACATGTGTATGCTCCATTACCAAGTTAAACATCTGACTGATTTGTTTCTATCCACTACTCAATAGTCTCTGTGCTACATTTCCTAAAAACACTCGTCAGAATCAGTTCAGACTGCGGAGACGAGCAGCAGCCCAACATATCCATTACAGCCTCCATGTTTTCTTTCTATCGACCCAAAACCACTTCTTACCACATCCTGCCGGGACGAAATGTTAACAAATGAAAAATAAAAGTGCACAAGCGCTTTAAAAACAACAGCTACCAAAAAGATTTCCTCTTCTTCCTCATTTTAATGTCACTTCCTCTGTGTGAGTAAGATTGTGCTGTCTCAGGAGCGACGCTGTGATCATGTGTTATCGGCACTAACTATAGCCAGATGTGGTCTGTGCAGCTAGCACAGCTGCATACTAGCAAAAAAAGAAAAAAGTGGCAGCAAGACATTTCCTGTCAGAACCTGGGGCTCTGTATCTGGGGCCTGTTGTAGCAGGTTCACTGAGTTATTGGGGCAGGTTTGCAAAGAGAAACCCTTGTATTTCACTCTGCAAAATTAAACAGGTGACAGGCCTTAGATTTTAGTCTGTGTTGATAAAACCGTATTTATCTTTTCTCCTTGTTCTGACCACATTTAAAGCATTATCGTTAATTTTGTATACATAATAATGAATTCTATTTACATGTTTTTTTCCCCAACACCCTAACCCTTAGGCTCTGTTTTACTGCTGGGTTTACAAAATAAATAAATACATAAAAGAATGTCAACAAAATGTTTCAAGAGCTACAAATGAATGTCTACACTCACTGCATACTTTACTAGAAACACATTTGCAATGTTATTAATATGGTCGTAGTGAGTAGTGGTATATTGATGTTTACTCTATATAGTATTTTATTTTATCCTATTTTTGTTTTATTTATTGTTTCTGATGATGTTAACATAAACTGAAAATGTATAAGCTTCATGTAAGTAGGTTTTATGGCTGTTGTATTGGGTTGCACAGGTGTTCCTAACAAAAAGCTTGACGAGTGTATGCTATACTGATGTTTGACAGCAGTTTGTGATAGCAGGTCCAATCAACCCCAAAAATGAAAATGACCAAGCTCTTTTTGGATTAACCAGGACCGCACAAATATTTAATCCCACACAATGCTTTATGTTGATAACTGTGACCTTTGACACTTACCAGAACCTCCTTTTGAGCCTCTTTTTCACTGACTTCCTTTTCATTGAACTGAAGGGTCATGTCTTCGATACGGGCTCTCAGTGTATTGACTTCCTGTCTGAGCTTTTCAATTTCCTCCTGCAGTTTCGCCTCCCTCTTCCTCAGCGCCTCCCGTTCATCTGACAGCTCACTCCTCACAGTCTCAAGGGTTTTGACCTTCGTCCTCTCCTCTGCAACCAGCTCCTCCATGTCTACTACCTCGGCCCTTACCTCCTGGACTTGTCTCTCCAGAGTGTGACTAGTTTCCCTGAGGGCGTCGATTTCCATTTTCATCTCCTGCTCCTTCGTTTGCAGAGTGTCAATCTCTCTCACCCTCTCCTCTTCTTTCTTTTGATGTTCCATAACTAGAGAGTTGAGGTGGGCCTTCTCCTCTTGCAGGGCGATCGCCTCCTCCTGCGCTTGATTTTTCACACTGTCCCTCTCCTCCTCAGATAGTTTCCTGTTTTCTCTCTCCTCTTCTACCAGAACTTTAATCTCCTCTAGTTCAGCTTCTTTGAGAGTGAGGAATCTTTGGAGCTCATCAACCTTTTCCCGCTCAGCTTTCAGCCTCCTTCCAAATTCCTCCCCGTGTCCTCTGTACTCTTCCTCCTGAGTGAGCAGCAGGCGCTCCACTCCCTCTTTCTCTGCCACAACGGTTTCTAGCTGACTCTGAAGAGCCTTGAGACGAGATTGAAGGGAGCGAGAGGAGGATGAAGAATGACTCATTCTGAGTTCTTGCTTCAGGCTGTTTGGCTCTCCTCGTCTCTCTTGCTCTTGGATGGTATATTGGTGCGGTTCTGGGCTGGGAGCAGGCGAGGGATTGATGCTGTCGCCATCCTGAGAGTCACTGACTTCATGTACGTTGGGACCCAGCATGGCGAGCTCTGCCTGCAGGGTACTGATGACCTCATGAAGACGCTCCTCTTCTTCCTGCTTATCCTCGCGCACTCTTGTGACTTCATACTGAAGATGTTCCACCTGCGAGCGCATATCCTCAAGCTCAGCCTCCAAAGCCTTTTGTGAGAAAGAGATGAAACAGAGAGACGATTTTTTTTAATCAAGTCCCGATTTAACTATGAGCAATTCCACACTGACTAAATGTATCCTGTGTGTACTTAGTCTGACCTTAGTGTCCCTGGTATTCTCCAGTTCCTGTTCTAGTCTTTGGATCTCATTAGTGAGGTGGTCGATCTCGTGGTTTTTCTCCTGGAGTAGTGCGGAGGGGAGGTTCTCTTCCTCTGCATCTTCCTCATCCCTCTGTTCCTCTGTCTCCTTAAGTACACTGAGGGTAGACACGTTCTCCTGCAAGTGGAGTTGAACAGCATTGCAATTCTTTTTATTTATATTAACATAAATATAAAATAATCAAAAATCATATGAACACGAAGACCTTTTAAATATAAAAGAAAAACACCATGGACAATAAGAGGCTAAAAATTACACTGGAATATGCATTTATCTGGTCTCAGGTTGTAAACATGTCTCTTCATGTATAATTACAGTACAGCGGGTCAGAGACAACTGCAAGCACAGGAGTAATTTACACCTCTATTCCCACAGGATGTTTAACCATTTAAAATACGTTCCTTTTGCAAAACTACAGAAATAACAAGTAACATTCTTCAAACCAAAATCTCTCCCAGAAGAAGAGCTTATAATGCTGTAGACTAAAAATAAATGATCACTTATTATGTAACTAAATGAAATACATAACAATTCATTACGAAGAAAAGTAACACTTACCTTGAGGGCGGCAATCTGTTCTTGAAGCTCGTTAACATGAGTTGTGTTCTGGTTGGTCAGCAGCTCCAGCTGTAATGTGAGGTGTTTCAGCTCGACCTCTTTGATGCTCAAGTCCCTCTGCACATTTTCCAGCTGGGTGAGCAGGCCTTCAACCTAAGAGACAAAACAGTAACGATTATGTAAAAATAATTATAGTGTCACTTCTATAATTGTAACATAACGTTCTGGATTTTAAGGGATTTCTGGTTTATAAAAAGACAGATTAAGTCTGCCTACATGTTCAGACTAGTACCACAAGGTGACACTGCAGCCAGCAATCAACAACCAACAATCTGCTCAAATCATCTCAGCTACAAATATTCAGATTAAATTTTACAGACCTCTTGCTCTTTGCCCTGTAGGCTCTGCTGAGCAGTGTCTAGGGCATCCCTGAGCTCCTGGGTGGGGTCATGTGCGTTGTCAAGGTAACTGTGTCTTGTCTCATCCAGTTTGGACTGCAAGGCTGAGATCTGAAGCCGGTTGGACAGCTGCTGCTGCTCCAGTGCCTGCTTATCCTGGCAGGAGGAAGATAAGACGAGTGAATTCATAAGGAAAAAAGCGAGAGTGCAAACTGACACTTTAAATAAATTAAATTTGAGATAAAGTTTTTGTTCTTACTTGTGTGAGCTCCTGTTCTCTCAACTTTACTCTGTGAAGCTCTTGTTCAAGTTGACTGACAGATCTGTTACTCTCTGCGCTGTTGAGTAAGGCCTGTTCCAGCTCTCTGATTCGTCCAGCTAGCTTGTCTATTTCCTCGTTCCGTTCGGCAAGATCGCGCTGTGCTTGCTGATTGGCTGCAAGCAAGGAGGCGTGGTCATCTGTCTTGTCTTTGATGATGGCTTGTAGACTCTCCACCTAAAGACATATACAAACAACAGCATTTTGTATGACTGGACAACACAGTGATTTATTAATGGAAAAACTACATGTTTTTATTTCTAATAAGCCATTCCAGGTCTGCAGCCACTGGTACAGAGTCATGCCATTGCAGAGATGAGTAAGATGGAGGTGAAAGAGCAATCAAGTGAGGAATAGAGGCAAATGAAATTCAACAAATGGATGATGAAATGAGGATGAATGTGGAAGTATAAGCACTAAAATGTATCTATGGATGATTGAACAGAAATAATGATGTAGAATACACGCCATGCACAAGAGTCAGAAGAGCTACGACAAGTGGGCTACTGTTCAAATTCATACCTGCAGTACCATGTCCTCAAACTACAGCAATCCGTTCAGCACAGGGATAAACACATGGCAAAAGTCAGGCAATGGCAAACAAACGACACATTCATCACTTCAACCTCTGTAAGTAGTAATGGTAAATAATCCAAACAGCAGTACACTAGACACTCAGCACATCAAAAAGCAAACATACTGCAAAAGGAACATCTACTATCCACCTAGAAATGAAAATATTTTGTGTGATACTATCCTGAAAAAATGACAAACCCCCCCCCAGCTATTCTGCTTCTGGAAACTCTTCTCAAAATAACACTTAGCCCTATTTGCGGCATGGGGAACACTGAATGACTGTAAAGCTGGAAATCTGAAACAGTTCCCCTTCAGGCTTTAAGTACTTCCTATCACATGAAGGCACCTCACCCTGTGTCCTTTGACATCCCCGCTGGCTGTGTGTCTGAGTTCAGTCTCCAGCCTTCGGATCTCCTGCTGGAACTCGTCTCTCTCATGCTCACGCTCTATGGCTTGTTCCTGAAAGCATAATTGATTTGAAAAAATAACACTGTCAATCAAATGATAGTTATGAAAAATTACATTTCAAATCTAAAATAAGGGATAATTTTATATAAGCATCCAGGTTTTAAAGAAGTAAAAACTCACCTCTATAAACTGCCGGTTGTTTTTCAGCAGCTTCTCAAGTGCTTGGACATGTTGGTTGAGGTCTTCGGTGTGGGTCTTGTGGTGCAACTCTGTCTCCAGGCCCTTTGTTTCTTGCTCTTCTAACTCCCTTTCCAGAGCCCTGAGGCGAAGTGAAAGAGTGCTGTGGTCCTTCTCTGCCTGCCGCTGCAAGTCCAGTCTGTCCTGGGTCAAACGCTCTGCCTCTGCCAGTAGAGCTTTAAAAAAATATGGAGAAAAGAAGGTTAAGGGAAAATATTTCTGTGTAAGTACATAACACACAAACACACACAAAGCATTAAAGTCAGGGAAGGCAGAGATGAGTGGTTTAAACACATACTTAGACTGTCATCCTGAAAAGTCAGAGAATGCATTGTCTGATCTAAAATGTTTAATAAATCAAGGTAAAATAATTAGAAATACATGACACAGCACTGCAAGAGTCCTTGCTACCAACTACTAGAAATGGCAGTGTTAAAGAACGCAGCACACACACACAGCAAATATACTGCATATTTATCCCTGCCCCCCCTCATCACACTCATTCTCCACTCTGACCCACAAACCTGCGTCAGGATCTAATTTGAGCCAATGGCCTAGGGAGAGAAGACACATCTGAGCACAGACATTACATAAGAGTGTGGTCAAGCTCAGTAACGAGGTCATATAACATTTTTATATAGACGGAGACAAAGGATTTCATAATGTAGTGCTTGGCTCCACTCACCTTTCTCCCTTTCTCCCAGATCAGCTGAGAGATGCTCTTTGTGACGCAAGAGTATTGCATGCTCCTCACTGAGCTCCTGATGCTTTGCTCGAAGGTTCTCCAGCTCTGTCTTGAGACCCTGCATCTGATGCAGCTTCAGCTTCAGGTCCTCCAGCTCCTTCACTAGTCTCTCCTCTTGTCCCTCCTTCTGCTGCAGAGTCTCCTCTAGGACAGCTTTTTCAGCCATGTAGCCCTCCAGTAGCCCTGAACACATCATGCAAAGAGTTCATGTGAAAGGAAGAGAGGAAATGTTTGAGATACTTACACTCAGCCTCGCAGATTGTTGAGGTTAGTCAACTGCGTAACTTGGAAAACTCCCAGAGCAGCACTGCGTGTTAACAGCTAGTGGATTAACTACTGTAACTTGGCTTTACTTGACTTAGCTCGTGTTGCCAAACAGGACACTGCACTCACCCTCTGACTTGTGAAGCTCCAGCTGGAGTTGACTCTTCAGCTTTGCCTCCTGATCAAGCTGCTCCAATAAGAGCTTGTGCTGCTGAAGGAGCTGGGCGGAGTCTTCTCTGCCTTGGGAGAACTTTTCCTCGAGAGAGAGGTGGACATCATGAGTTTGCTCCAACTGGAGGGAAAAAAGTAAGAAACCCAAAATTATCAGAGAGGTATGTGTGCTTGAGAAGAGACTGTTAACATTACTGCTGTGAATCATTCTTGAGAAACAGCACTGATTGGTCTAAAATATACTTTACCTGTGTGTTAGCCTGGTTGAGCAGCTCCAGTAGTGTGTCTACTGTGTGACGGAGTCTGTTGCAGGCGTTCAGAGAGGCTTCCTCTCCTCCAGGATTGATCTGTGTATCTGAAATGAGCAGGCTCTCACAGAGTAGATGCGTCAGCTCCATGTCCTCCGCTGACATATCCACTACTGAAATACCTTTAAATTAAAAGAACAGATTAAGAATCACCTGGTGCATGGTTTGTATGCCTAACAAAACCACAGAGAAGATCCACACATTTTCCAAAATTTAAACATGGATCAGAAGTTAACGGACCTGATTCTTGTGCCTCCTTGTTCCCTGTTGAGCTCCTTTGATGGACTGCCTGCTCAGATGTTTTGGTTCTGGCACTGATCTTTTGTCCAATGAGCTCTTCTGTTGCGATGGTACTGCGCAGCATCTCAATCAACACCTTCTTCAGCTTGTCATTGGCCTGGTGCAGGTTGCGTCTGAGAGAACAAGAGATCTTAACACTTTGCTAGTATTCACACAAATAATTCCACTTGAGATTGTAGAGAGGTTCAGAAAAGTAAGACAAAGCAACGACCCTATCAAACTGTGTAATGTTGATGATGTAACAAGTAACTTTATTTCCAAATTTAAAAAGGCAATAATTTTTAAAAAATTAAGAAGTCAATCATACAACTCCTTTCAGTTTTAGAGTAAACTGGATGCATAAAAAGTCTCAAGTTTAAATTTAAAAGTGCCTAGCATGTTGAAACTTGAACTGAGAAATGCATGGGTAATGTCTAAGGTAAATTAACCAGTGTTGACTGAACACTGTTTACCTTTCCTCTTTGGCTGTCTGTAGGTCGTCAGTGAGCATCTTAAGAAGATTGCCTCCTTCCTGACTCTCGCGCTCCCTTCTTTGGAGGAGAGTGTCAAGGGTGTCCATCTCAGCACGCTTCCCTTCTAACTCTCCCTGCAGACAGTCGACCTCTGCACGAAGCTGAAGAGAGAAAATACTTATAAATTCTACAAACACCTGATACAAGGCTAATAATATGATACTTCTGCTGTGCTTGTTTGTAATCTATTCATGTGCACATAGCACAATTCAAGGGCAGTGGGAAGGGAGTGTTCACATTAAAAAATAAGGCTGCAAACAGAAAATATAAGAAAAGTGTGTTTCAGTGTCCAGCGTTTTTGCAGAACAGTGAGACTGACCTTTCACTTTATCCTTTGTGTGAAACATAATTAGCATATGAACTGCGTATGAGTTGTGGCCAAAATTATGTTAATTGGTCACCATGATTAGCTTTGTGTATCAAAATCTAAATGAGTTCTTCTACAGTCCAAAGGATGATGTTTGTACCAAATTTGAAGAAAATCCCAGAAGATGACGCTGAGATATCACATTCATAAGAATGAGACGGACTTAAAACAGCATTATGTTGGCCTAAACTATCATAAACATAAAAAAGACAACTAGTCTCAACAGGTGCATCTAGAGCTGCTTTTTTAAAGATGTCCAAAGATCTTACATCCAAGGGGAATGAATTCCTAAATGGGAACTGCCAGAAACAACATACTAAAAACAGCAATGGCAAGAAGTTTAAATGCAAATTAATCAAATTCAAAGACTGACTCATCTAGCGGTTTGTTAGAAAAAAAAGCTTCCACTCCTAACTTTGAGAGTGTACACAAACAAGGTACAGACCAGTGTGGCTTCTTTATAACAAAATATGCCACAACTTTTCTCCTGTACATCACGCCTAATATCAATTGTTATAGCATGATGTATTGAACTAAGTTCATCAACATGCTATCAGAGCAAAGAGCATAACAAAAGCAGCATGTTCTGTTCAAAAAGAGACTCAAAACCAGATGTTTCTCTTTTTCCAGAGTCAACAACTAGCAAATCAAAAAGATTACATATAACATATTCAGAAACACTGCATAAAGCATGTATGTACACAGATACTGACTGTGGTCATCAAGCATCCTTGGCAGAAGTACTCCGCTTAAGCGCCAAGACGGTGTGGGAGTAAAGCAAGCTGATTTCTGGAAGCGCTGCTGCACTTTCTCAGTAGTTTTCTTTCAGGCCTGAACTGACTTTTCTTACCTTTCCTTCGAGCAGTTCATTCTGTCCCTCTCCTTTCACTATGTCTTCCCTCTCTTTTTCCCTCTCCCTCCCGCTTCCTCTCATCAAACGCTCCTCATCCAACCACCTGCCTCAACCAAACAATGCTGTTGTCAAGACAACAGCACCCTCCCAACCTCTCTTCAGACTCATTTCTAACCTCATGGGGGGGTTGAGGGTGTTTGAGTGTTAATATCTCACCATAAGAGCCAAGCCAACCAGGTGTCATGGAAACAAAATATATACTGTACATGCATAAAGTATTTTTATACTGATTGTTAAAACAACACGTAGCATTAGCATAAGAATAGTCATTCACTTCACATTTAGATGCGGTCAAAACAGATTTTTGAAAGAAACAATTTTAGTAGTCCAAAGATTTTTTTATCTTACCAGTAACCAGAGGGACAACAAACACTTCAATGTGCTTCACATCTCCACAACAACCAAACAACAAAATGAAGCTTTGCTCCACTGACTTCTAACAGAATAACCAGTATATAAAAATGATTAGAAAGCGATAGAAATGTGGTTTTGCATTTGACTATAGAGATTATTTTGCCATCTGACCTGCTTCAAGTGGGGGGCACAAAAAGCATACATGCATATACATACCTACATATGCACACACACACACACCAGATTAGTCTGCTGATTTATGAACGTGATAATCTCTTAAACAAGATGTCATCCAATGATGGCTGATGAAAATATAGCTGCAATCCCCTTCTCTCACTTCTTACACATCCAGGACTGTGTTAATGTGGTTTTTTTAGACTTTCATACTCAATACCCATGAAAACACCCATATCTTATTACCCATTACACCTTTGTCTAAGACCTGTGTAGACTTATCTGTGATAAAGTGAAGTCACAGGTTTATGCTCAACTTTGTTAAATTGTACTGAAGAAAAAAAAAAATCAAAAGCAAAAAAAATCAAAAACAAAACCTAGAAAAATACTGGACTGGATTGGGTATTTGTTTGTGTGTGTGTGTGTGTGTGTGTGTGGTACCTGGGCTACCACAGCATCTAGCTGCTGCAGCTGGGCAGTGAGCTGGTTCATTTTGCCAGTGTAGCTGTGTTCCTTCTCCTCTTGTTCAGATGCAAAGCCCCGCCTCAGATCCTCAAGCTCCACCTCCTTCTCCTCTTCAAATTCAGTCTTCAAAGGAAACCGAGAGACATGATTAAAAAAAAAAAAAGAAAAAGAAAGGTGCAGATCACCACCTTGAATGCTACAGAATATATTTACTTGTTCCCCAGCTATAGAGACCTCTGACCATGTCTCACTGGGCTTATAACGGACTGCTGCCCATTTCAGATGTTCAAATACTAAATGTCTGAAAAAAAAAGTACCTTCAGCCTTAAAACCTTCTGCATCAGAGGATAAAAAGCTTAGATCCATCCCATTTAGTCACTGTTCAAGCACATGCACATCCCAGCAACACCCAGATTCAGAGAGAAACAGACGGATAGGAACATATCTACATATACTGTATGATGATGGTGGGATTATGTGGAAACTGGGTTTTGACTAAAGCTCCAGTGGGATACAGTCCAAGAGGAAGAACTAACACTAGGACTGGTACAGCTGAAGCTTAGAGAGGGCAGTGCCACAACACACATGCACTCTACAGCGCTTAATAATCCAGCGTTATTGCATAATGGTGCTACCACCAGACACTCACAGTCTAATAAATACACAACATAAAAAAGAAAGAATTGGGAAATGTCATAATACATTTAACTTTCACTGAACTGTCACAAAGGTTCTTTAGAAAAGAAGATGCCTTAAAACTATCCACACAGCCTCATCTTTTGCCCCCATTTTACACAAGCATCTCCTTTTTTACCTTCAGTTGATTAATCCTGTCCTGTAGCCTCTCCTCTGATTGGACTTTGAGGAGCTCCGCCTCTTCAAGGAAGTGCTGGCGTTGCCTTGTCGACTCCTCTTCGAGCTCCCTGCGACAAGCCTCCAATTCTCGTGCAGAGATGCTCCTCAACTCCTAATACAGCAGACACGTGTCATGTATTTTAATAGCATCAATACACAGATGGTCAAATGCTCACATAAAAAAAAAAAAAAAAAAATCCAAATAAAAATACGCCTCTTCACACAAATACATCTTTATGAAGGGTGAACAATGACTCTGTGTAATCCCTTCTATAATGGGTTGTAAGAGCCACAGACAAGAACTCCACTGATAACCGCTTAAAACAGCTCACCAGGCAGAGCAGGGGCTGTTTATTTCTCCTCTGAAAGTCACAGATTGACATTCAGGCAGTAAACACATACCTGTAGCTGGAGTTGGTGTTGTTGGATGAGTTGCTCTTTCTCAGCAGTGCAAGAATGTGAGAGCTCCTGAAGAGCAGTGCTGTGTTGTTGCTCTAACTCTAAAACCTGAGAAAGTGCACATGACATGAGGACAAGAGATACACAAACTAGAAATCAACAAAGAAAAGATAACAGAAACCAATTTACACATAATATAACTAAAAATCTCAGCTATTTAAGAATATAAGAGAATAATGTAGAGGTGACTGGATAGGTACCTGCTTCTTGAGGGTCTCCAGAGCTCGGCAGTGTTCAGCGTCTAAGGCCTCTTTCTGAGCAGACAGCTCAGTCTGTAAAAACAATCAAGTATAAAAATTCAGGTATATAAATTATACATACATACACACACACCCTGCCCGCCTTTCTCACCTTGTGAACGTGGCTGAGCTCTGCTGCCATGGCGCTGAACTTCTCCATGTGCAGCTGAGCCAGCTCCTTCCTCAGCTCCTCCTTGGTGGACAGCTGCTCTGCAATGTAATGTTCCATGATCTGCTGATGCTCTGACTTTTGTCGATTGTTATCTTGACGGTGTCTTTCTTCAAGCTGCACTATTTCATCACGTAATGTCTGAGATTAAAAAAAATGATTGCATTAAAAAAGGTGCTTGAGTACTTGCAGAGAAAAATACACAATATGGTCATTGGACGGATTTGAAGGCATTTTATGGATTGCACACATAAGGATTGACTTTGTGTTTTACTTCTTATGAGTTGTGTGTCCTTACTTGAACTTCCTTCAGGTAAGTGGCCTCCAAAGTGTCCATGTTACCAAGCATCCTCTTTTCCAATTCATCCCTATCTTCCTGGTGTTTGCGAGCCAGTTCTGCCTCTAGAGCCTCAAGTTGAGCTTGACTGGTTTCTTGACAGACAGCCTCAAGACGTTCAAGGTCTGTCTTTCGTTTAGAATTGAGGGCCGCTTCCAAGGCAACAAGCTCAGCCTTGTGCTTGGATTCAAGCTCAGCAGCCATAGCTGAAAGCTGATCTCTGTGACTGGCACTGAGTGAATCGAGCTGGGTTTTGTATTTGGCATTGAGTATGTCCATCTCTTGGGAGTGTTTATTCAGGAGTGTCGCTCTGTCGTGTTCCAGCTCAGTTTGATGTTTGTTCTTAAGCTCTGCCAAAGAGATTTCATATTTCTGGGCCAAACACTGCTCCAATGCTGCTTTTTCCTCTTGAAACCTGAACGCATGCATGCAAACACACACACACACACACACAGAATCACTTAACTCACAGAACATTAATTGTACCTAAAAGCGGAGAGGATGAAACTACAGATTTCAAAAGCTTTTTTCATAAGATTTAAGGAAAGTAATTGGGGACTTAGCAAAGTGCTTAGCATTTGAGCATGAAAGTAGTGCTGCAGCTGAAATACTGGTGTTCAAAATAAAGGTCACAGCAAATTTAAATAGAAGAAATTGGACATTTACTTTTTAACTTTACGTTTCGACAAAAAATACTAATCACAGGTAAAAATAAACATTGAAAATAATTTATTACTACAGCTTTGTGTTTTGTTTTTAATTCCACTGACTCCATAATAACCAAATTGCTTAAGCATAGTTAAACAAACATGGCCTGGGCCAACTCACCTCTCCTGAGCCTGGCGTAGCTGCTCCTCACTCTGATCCTGAAGGCAAGCAGTGAGTTCCTTGATTTCTATTGCCATGCCGCTTTTTGCCTTTTGCAGCTCACCTTCATACTGAGCCTCCAGTGTCTGCCTCACTGATAGGACCTGTGGGTCTAAAATACAATGCGTTACAAAACTGAGGGAGAACAACTAGTGGGAGAAATGACAGGCTGATATTATCAAATCAATGTGAATATTGTTCTCTTTTTGAATCAGCCAATTGATCTTACTGTCTTTATTGTCCAGTGCAGCCTGTAGAGACTTCAACTTCTCCCTCTCTTCCTGGAGTGCCTTTTCTAAGTATGTCCTCTCCTTCTCAGTCTCTCTCTTGAGGTCTGTCCTCAAGGCAGAGGGCTCAGCTTCGTGTTTCTCTTCTCTTGTCATCATCTTATCCTCAATATGAACGAGTTCCCCAGCAAAGTCCTGCTTCAACAGAGAGTAATTCAACTTTTAAGTACTATGCTTTGAAATGACCATATTGTCGTATAGTAAATTTGTTTTTGTATTCACATTGATATATGCCACCCCTTAAATTGTCTATTTTACCTTCTGTGTGTTGTTCTGCATCTCTGCTTCATGATGTTTGCTCAGTTCAGCCAGTCTGTTCTCCAGGGTGTGGATGATGGTCATTCTTGCCTGCAGCTCTTCATTATGACGCCACATCCTCTGTTCAACCTCCACCTATCAAAATTACAGTAGCGTTTCTTTATATAGGTCAATGAATTCAGTGGATAATTCAAAGTGCAGATTAACTGATTATCTTTTCTCACCTCAACCTGTTTTGCAACCTCCAGTTGGACTCTGGTGAGGTCTATGAGAAAGACAATTAAGGGATATGTTGTTAAATCGATATCTATCACTTGATATCAACCATTAAATGTTTTACATGTATGCAAAAAGTACCTTGTAGGTGACGGTCAGAAAGTTTAGCTCTGAGCTGCTCTAGCTCCAGGGCATGACGAGTCTTCATCTCCTGCAGTTCTTCATAGTAATGGTCTGTGAGGTCTGAACGCACCTAAAACACATGCAATGACATAAAACTAATAAATTAAAATATCAGGACAATATGTTCCAAAAAAGCCCTTTCACTTTTCTAGCTTATCTTCTAATTTTGTGGGGGGAAAAAAAGACTGAAGGGCAGAGGGACCAGGTTTATGTGTCTGACCTGCTGCAGCTCTTCCTTAAAGGAAAGAGTCAAAGAGGATCGCAGGCTGGCCAGCTCTGTTGTGTGTTTCTCCTCCAGCTCCAGGTGCAAACTCTCAAGCATTTCCTGGATGAGATATAACATGATGTTTAAAATACCTTGTAATGAGTAACACAGAAATAACTGCGAAAATGTGCAAAAAAAAACAAAAGAAAAAACCTATTAAGGATTTTTTTTGACTTAGTCAGTGGTTTCAAAATATCACATTCCATGCTCCACACCACACATTTATCTAATGACAGCAGATATTAAGTTGATACTATTCATTTGCACCATAATGTGTGCACCTTTACCGTGTGTTTCTCTGGCACATCATCTTTTTCCTCTTCAGCTTGACCTTGAGATATGAAACTGAAAGGAAGACCAAAGGCGCTGCTATTAAAAAGACCTTAATTAAGCGGTACATATATCTGGTCTTAGATATTGATCTGCAGGCATACCTGTCATCTGCAGTTTTAAGCACAGATTCTTCCAAGGCACGTTCAACCAGCCTCAGCTGGAGCAGAGCAATTTCCTCTCTGTAGCTCTCCTCTGCTGACCGCAACCGCTGCTCAAAGTACCTGAAGGAAGAGTGCAGTAAAATGTGCATAATTTTCAAGGGGTCTGCTTTAAAGTAAGAAGTTGAAGATAAAGGTATAATTAACAAAATACAAGGTTACACTGTGCAAATCAGTTCAGTAAACGACAAAGACTATGTAAATAAAAATATTAAGCCTGTTTGTGCACAGATACCTCCTCAGGCTTTCCAGTTCAGCCTCATTCTGCTCTTTGATTTCCTGTTTTTGTTCATTAAATTCTGTCTTCAGGCGCTCCATATCATCAACACGAGATGAACGAGCCAGCAGCTGCTCCTTCAGCTCTGTGACGATAAAGTAGATTCCGAAAACAGAAAGAAATACTGTTATTTAAAATACACATGCAATTGATGTCAGAGTGAAGTTTTATGTTCTCTCTCTATAATATTACATTTCATAATAGTCAACAATCAGGCAATGAAAAAAGATATTTTAAAACATATCTTACATACTGTACATAGGTAGCATTGGATTTCTTTACAAAGTTTTTATGAAATCCAGTAGATGGACAAAAAGTATTTAGACGACAGGTAGTTTTAACGATCTCACCTCCCAACTCTTGACGACTAGCCCTCATGCTCTCCAGCTGGATCCACAGCTGACCTACTTCCTGCTCTGAGCTCTGTTTCAGCAAGGCCTTCTCCTCCTGCAGGCGCAATACCTGGTTTGCACAGAGGAAGTATTATAAGGTTTGATTTGAATATTTGTATGTTTCCTGTTATTCCAGAGACTGACACCAGACAAATTATTGAAATGTCCATAAGTGAAAAAACACACAAAACAAAGGTTTAATCACTTTGCCAAGGTCTGTTTGTGATGTGAGTACTGAAAAAAAGGAAATTTCTATAGTTTCTACTAGTTAATATGCTCCAGTGAACTCACCTCCTGCTGCAGTTGCTGTTCCTTCTCCTCTAGGTGGAGTGCTTGCTGCTCTTTCTCCAGCAGCTCTGCCTTGTGACTAGAAACCAACTCCTCCAGAGCACCTAAGCAGCGTTCACAAAATAAGAAAAGCATGAACATTTTTATAAATTAGAACACCATACATACATACATACATACATACATACATACATACAT